>ML432070.1:6346-44482 GCA_005239525.1 Nicotiana knightiana | reverse complement strand
CCCCCCCCCAGCTTTTGCTAATAACCCCATATTTATTATTACAGAGATTATTACATTATTACAACCCAATATGAATGAATTACATAGGGAGCCTTAGCAGGCCTAATATTAACCTGGAAACCAGGCCTTCAAGCAAAGCAAGTCTGTAGTATATAGGTGGTCCATACATGATACACAAAATTGGGCTTCTGGTGTGTCAAAGTTCCCAAGGGCCTTAGGGACCCCAGGCAATGCTCATACCAGAACCTTACTCAGAACAACAGTTTGTAAAAGATTGGAAGACCAGCCCCAATGTGTCAAAGTTCGGAGGAGTCTCAAGGACCCTAGGCAGTGCTCACATTGGGGGTGGTAGGAACCTAGATAACTAAAAGTAAAAATTTGAAAGTAGTATATAAGGGGTAGGGGCAGTTTTAGAAAATAGTTTTTTTCCCGGAGCAAACAGAAACGGAACTCCACCTAGACAAGCAGAATCCAAACAGATTGGCACTGATTCGAACATAACTATTATACCAGTAATTAAAGCAATCACAAAAAGAGCAAGGACACTTGGGTTACAAAAAAACTAACTGTCCACACATGCTTGCAATATCTAAACATGTTCAGAGTAGGGAACATATAACTGAATCAAACAAAGTTTCACATTACTGAAGATTTCTTAGGTCATTAATTACCACTAGGTGAGGCCATATAGACATGTATTAAATAGAAACATGCTGAAGTTTGAAGTATCTAAACTAACAAACACATAGAACAGGAACTAAATNAAACAGAAGCATATCGAGGTTTAAAATAAACTAATCATATAATTCTCATGGAACAGAACAAGATAATAAGAACTAAGGCATAGTAGTTGAGAAAGAGATGGTCAGGAATCAGGTATCCAAACAGAAGTATGTTGAGGTCTATAATAAACTGACTACATAGCATATAGAATAGAAAAAAATAACAGGAATTAAGGCATACCAGTTAGGGAGAGAGTAAACAAGAAGGAGATGGCAATTTGAATCCAAGAGTCTAGCCTTGGCTTTCAGCCGGCTAGACAATGCAACAAATCAGAGTGATAGAAAAAACTCAAGTGTGTGTAAGTGTGTAAGTGTAGATTTGTAAGAGTGAGCTTGTGTCTCAGCGTGTTTGAAAATAATAACAATGAAAGGTTTATATAGCATACAGTAGAGTAAACCAAATAAGGCAGGCAAATCAATGGCACATAAATAAGGTATGCAAAAATCAATTAATCAATCAATACAAATCAATTAATAGGAAAGAATCACGGAAGTATCACTTAGATTAAAGAGAATAAATTAGCAGCCAAAATTGGAGTTTAATAAGGTAAGAAATAAGTCCAGAGATCATTTATAGGTCGGTCATAACAATCAAAGCCCAGAAATCAGGCCAGTAATATAATTAAGGAAAGTAGTACCAATTACGAATCGCATATAAGGAAAGAATAGGTAAAAAGCTTTCAGAGAAATATCAGTTTTAAAAATAAGTACGATTTCAAACCCTAATTAAGCAAGTAAATCAGTTTAATTAACAGCAAAAGTAAACGGGCAAACATTATAGCAAGCAGTAGAATAATTAGAAACCTTAGGACATAAAGACATAGAGATGAAAATCATTCGAAAAAGTAAAGGAAGAAAACCGGAGATAAACACTTAAATGTTTTAAAACATTTTTGCAGAAACTTCTTTAAAAAAATTGAAACCCTAGCTTTTAGGAAAAAACGAAAATCGGTTAACAATGATAGGAAAAAACAGTAGAATCTTAAAGGAAAAGAAACAAACAAACTCAAACCACTTCAGATCTGAATGGATTTAGCCAGAAATAGTTAGGTTATGTAAAAAAAATGAACAGAGGTGAGAAAAATGTGGTTTGAACCAGAGATTTGAAGCCATAAACACGAAGGTATTAGTGCTCATAGACATAAGAAAGAACACAGACGGGTTTATCGAGAACATGAGGTATTTGAACCAAATATGGTTCGAATCTCTTTGAGATTACATCAAGCAATACGAAAATCATAACACCAGTAAAGATAGGAGGTCGGGTAAGGCCTGAAATTGAAGAGAAAACCCATGAATCAAAGGGGTTTCGGTGATGGAGGGCTAGGGTTAGGATGAGGGTGAGAGAGAAGAGAGGAGGAAGGGGTTTCAAGGGCGATCCTTTTGGAAGAATGGTTAGGGTTTTGGGGTCGTTTGGTTAACTAAAAATGGAAAGAATATCCTGGACCGTTGATCTCATGAGATCAATGACTAGGATTAATTTTAGGCTGGGGCGAGTATGGATCAGGGTTATGGGTTATGGGTTAATGGGTTAATTTAATTGGGCTGGGGTGGAAATTGGGCTAAGGTCCGAAAATCAAATTAAAAGAGGCTATATGTTAAATACCCAATTAGTTTGATAAAATAATTTATAAAAATAGTTAATAAATGATGAAAAATCTATTTATGTATGAAAATTATTTAAAATAATTACTTAATATTATAAAATAAAATAAAAAAGTCATTTTCGTGTAAAAATAAAGTAATTATGCACACGTAGGCTATTATTGCAAAGTTATTACAATTATAACCTGAAGATGTAAATATGATTATGCATAAAATAATAAAACTTAATATAGATATAAAATTATAGAATTAAGCAATAAAATTATTATAAAATCATTTGTGATGCAAGTAGTAATTATTTAGATAGTAAAATGATGGAATAAATTAAATAAAAATCCTTTAAAATTACTGAAAATTATGAAAAAATATTAATTGATGCTCATGCATTATTTTGAAAATATATATGCATTTTGAAAATAATATAGAAAAAAATTGGGTATCAACACCTGCTGTTACCCCCGGACTTCAGGAAACTTTAGTACGGTTCCTGAGCGTGTTTGGTACATTGGCTCAAGCAGGGTTGATTCAGGTTGCACTAGTTACTTCACAGATCGAGGGAGGAACTCCGGCTCCCGTCGTCCACACTCCAGAGCACCGAGTTCACGTTGGTCAGGTTCCAGGTGTCTTGGCGACACAAACTATGGTTCCAGTTCAGCCCGTGGTTAGGGCAGCAGTATATGAGGAAGAACAACTTCGACTTGAGAGGTACAAGAAGTACCACCCTCCTACCTTCAGTTGATTGGCGATAGATGATGCCCAGGGTTTTCTGGAGGAATTTCACCGCATTCTCCATACTATGGGTATTGTGGAGATGAGCGGAGTTGCTTTTACTACATTCCAGCTCAAAGGGACGCCTTATCAGTGGTGGTGGCGGGAGTATGAGTTGGGTAGCCCGACCAAGGCATCTTCACTTACATGGGTTCACTTTTCGGAGATGTTCCTGAGAGAGTTTGTACCTCAGTCCCTTCAGGATGCATGGCGCACGGAGTTTGAGCAGCTGCGCCAGGGCTCTATGTCAGTGAGTATGCCATTAGATTCAATGATTTGGCCATACATGCACTAACTTTTGTCGCTATAGGTAGAGAGCGAGTCTGTAGGTTCATTGAGGGGCTCAGACATGATATTCGATTCAGCAGGGTTCGGGAGTTGGAGTCAGATGTTTCGTTTCAGCAGGTGGTAGGGATCGGTCGTCGATATGAGGGCATGTGGGACCAGGAGAGAGAGGGCAGGCAAGGTCAGGAGAGAGAGGACAGGGAGACTAGGAGGCCTCGCATACCGGAGAGATCTACCGGTCCTTATTTTGGAGCTAGGTTGCGGCATGGTAGAGGTTGTGGGCCAGCCAGTTCAGTTTGCACTTCAGGCTACGCGGGGTGTTTCAGGTACTCATGGGTATCAAAGTACCCGTACCGCACATTTTCCACAGCCACGTCAGCAGAGAGGTTGCTTCAAGTGTGGAGATACCATCCACATGGTGAGAGATTATCCCAGACTCCGGACAGGTGTGTCACAACGGGGTAGTCAGGCGAGTAGAGGGCGCCCAAGAGGGAGAGGCCCGACCTGTTGATGTGTTTCATATAGTAGGCTTGAGGTTGTTGCACCAGATGATGTCATACAAGTATGATTTCGGATTGTTATAGAGGAGGACCACCCTTATTTTGTTTTGGTTCTGCTTATCCGGGTGAGTCCTCCTATTTGTTGCTCCACCTATGGGCGAGTTCATGACTTAGTATTATGTTTATGTGTTTACCTCGGTTGGGAGATTCTATGAGTGTTAGCATGTGTCTATCGTTGTTTTTATTCATTATTGAGAGTTGCGAGACTAGAAGTGAACTCATGTTTTCCATTACAGTAGGTTTTGATGTGATTCCTGAGTATTTGGTTACGACTTATGATTTAGATGCTCTACCGGTGTGAGAGCCAGTACGTGTTGTAATTTTGTTGACGTAATTGTTCTAGTGAAAGGTTTTAGCTGGTTTGATGTTTATACTATTTGTGATTAGGAATTAAGGGTGGGACCCTCGCGATTTGATGTGATTTGATGTGTTTGAACCGGGATGTGTGCCGCGGTGGAAGTTATATCAGGAAGAGATCCGTGTGATTTGTTCATATACTTGATTTTCCTTGTAAATTGATTCATAGGATGGTATTTGATAGAGAGTTGTGCATGCCGGGCTTGTTTTTTGATATCTCTTATGTGTTTCTCCTTACGTATTCAGTCATTTTCGTCATGTGCTTATTTGAGTTTTAGCTTACGGAGTGTGTGTCTGGTGACGTTAAATGTGACTTGTTGATTCGGGTGTATAGTTATGAGGTCTTCGTTTTTCTTGCATCATTGTCAGTGTTTTGGAAGTTTGAAACAGGGTTCTAATAGATATGAGGCTAATTGTTGGTGTTGGGTTTGATTACAGGCAGCTATTGTGATCAGAACTGTTATCATGGGCCTATGTGTGATGTGTCATGTTGTGTGGTTGTACTTTATGGGTGTATGCATAAGTGGTTGCAACTAGTTGAGGCTGATACCGGGAGTGAATGTGGGAATCAAGTCTTTTGGAGATGAGCGGAAGGTGGAAATTTTTACTCTTAGGATTATTGGTGTTGGTGGAAAGCATAAATTACAGTCGAAGTGGTGTTGTTAGGTTTATGTGGATTGGGGTGGTGTGGGGTCACCCACGGGTGTATATTGGATGTGTGCATTCTTGGCACGTTCGAGGACGAACATTTATTTAAGAGGGGGAGGATGTAAAGAGTCGGCCAGTCGTTTTGAGAATTTAAGTCCCGTTCGGTGGCATAAGGTCTTGAGCAGCTTCTTATTATATGTATTGACGTGCGTGCGTGGTTGAGTTCAGCTACCGGATTATTTGGAGTCAAATCGGAAGAAGCATTCTGGTTTTGGAAGCTTAAGTGGTAAGAGTTGATCGGAGTTTGACTTTTGTGTAAAAATGGCTCCGAAATGGGTTTTGGATGATTTCAACAGCTTCTTATGGTGATTTTGGACTTAGGAGAGCGTTTGGATTTGGATTAGGAGGTCTGTATGGTAATTTGAAGCATTTTGGCGGAAGTTGGAAAAGTTGAAGTTTGGAAGGTTGAGAGGTTTGACCAAGAGTTGACTTTGGTAATATCAGGGTCGGAATGCAATTTCGAGAGTTGGAAAAGCTCTGTTGTGTCATTTGAGACTTGCCTGTAAAATTTGACGTCATTCCGGGTTGATTTGATAGGTTTCAGCGCGGGTTCTAGAAGTTGGAAGATTTGAAAGTTCATAAGTTCGATTCTTGGTGTGATTCGTAGTTTTGACGTTGTTTGATGTGATTTGAGACCTCGAGCGAGTCCGTGTTAGGTTATGAAACTTGTTTGTATGTTTAGACGAGGTCTGGGGGGCTTTGGGTGAGTTTCGTATGGGCTACGGGCCATTTCCTTCTATTTTTGGACTGTTGTTTTCTGTCATCTGGTTTCCTTCATCGTGTTCGCGTCCTTGTATCCGCGTTCGCGTAGTGTAATTTTAGAGGATGAAATATTTCCTCTTCACGTTCGCATGCTTCTTTCTGCGATCGCGTACTTCTGCATTTCCCTTCTTCACCTAAAATTTATTATTATGAAATAAACATTTTTGGAGTTCTAAAATGATTGAGTAAGTGTTCTTCACCTAGAATTTATCATATTCCATGATTTTATCATTAAATTAGTGTTTTGAGTTGAGGAAAATGGGGACTTTTGAATAAAACATTCAAAAATGTAAAATCATGATTTGAGGAACGAATTGGTATTGGAATTTGATAATTTTAGTATGGTTGAACTCGTATCGGAATGGGTGTTTGGGTTTTGCCAAATTTGTCGGGTTCCGAGGTGCGGTTCCGAGGTCGACTTTTGGGGTGATTTTTAGATTTTGATAAATATTGAGGCTTTATGATCCAGAACAGTCTTTTATGAGTTTTACTTATGCTTTGAAGTTATTTTCGCTAGATTTGAGCCGTCTGGAGGTCATTTCACCCGAGAAGTTCATTTTAGAGTATCGCTCTGTCTGCTTTGAGGTAACTATCTTGCTTAACTTCGTGTGGGGGAACTACCCTTTAGGATTTGAGTCTTCTTTGATAATTGTATCATGTGATGTCCGTATATGCAAGGTGACGAGTACGTGCTCGGGTTTATTTGTGGAAAGTTGTCCTTTTAAGGTTCTTAGGTCACTGTATTCACTGAGTATGAAGTTATTTGTGTTATGATTAAGTTCCTAGATACTAGTTTCACCTATACCTGCTTTAATTGAGATTAATTGCTTCATGATCCACTCTTATTGCCAATTTGACTCTTATATGACTTAACTCAAGTTGCTTACCTCTTTTATTGTCATGCTATCCCTCCCTAATCGCTTCTCCTTAATTGAAAGTACAATTATCTCTTCTGTAATTGTTCATTCTTAATCTAGGTTATGATTATCTTCCCGCCGCCTATCCTTAATTGAATTTGTTGTATCTCTTTCGTAATTTCTCAACCTTAAAAGAAGTTTAGGTATCCTATATCTTAGTTTACTTATCCTTATTTGTATTTTTTGACTCGTGATATCTCCCTTGTGTTGAATTGTACTTTGTGGGACCGTTGTTACATATTATTTTCTCTCTTGTTGAGTTGTTTTTATTTTGACTAGAATTCTCTATTGTGGTTATTCCTTGCGAACTAGTTCTACTGTTTCTTTGTGATCGAAAGTCCTTGAGTTGATTTACTTGACATACTCTTGTATTATTTTCATTGTTGTTTTTGTGATGCACGAGGTTTCTGTCATGCAGTTATTGTTGTGATGCACGAGGTTTCTGCCGTGAGGTTGCTATTGTGATGCACGAGGTTTTTGCCGTGGGGGTGTTATTGTGTTGCACGAGGTTTCTGTCGTGCTATTGTTTCTATTTATATTTGCACATGCGGCATGACACGGCGGGCTATATATGCGGGTTGCGCATGTGGCAAGACAAGGTGGGAACATTATTATGCACGTGTGGCGAGACAAGGCAGGCACTTACTTCATCATTGCGCACGTGGCGAGACAAAGTGGTCTATGTCAAGGATTGATTTTTGATGACTTGTGATGGCCTGAGGGCATTCTTGTTGTTGATATTTGTGTAGTGGCGCACTTATATGTGTGACAATGAACTATGTTAGAACACTTGCACAAGCATACACATAGTAATCAATCCAATCGGTTAAGAGGATGGATCTTGATATTGTTGAGTATAGATGCACACCTTTACTTGCCTTCTATGTGAGAAATGGCTCTACTGGCACGTGAGTCGTCTGTGCGTTTATAAATTATAATGAGAGCACAGGATGCCAAGTGCTTAGGGTTCAGGAAGTGGGACCTGTGAATTGTGAATATTCTTAGGTTCGGTACCTCATGGAGGTTATTGGCTAAAACCTGGTGTGAACGCGGTCGTTTTTGTTGAGTTGCTACTTGTCTTTCCTTTATCTATGATTCACCAGACATAAATTATTCCGCTCATTCTACTGTGTCATTGTTATGATGTTCCGTTGTTAGTTGTTGCTTTCCTTTTATTACTGCAATTATTGTATTATTTGTTATTATGCGTAGTTTTGTTGTACTATGTAGTTCTCCACTTATACTTGTTCATGTTATTTAGTCTAGTCGGTGTCTTGACTATTCCTCGTCACTACTCCACTGAGGTTAGTCTTGATACTTGTTGGGTACTGTTATGGTGTACTCATACTACACTCCTGCATATTTTTGTGCAGATCCAGGTATTACGGAGTCAGTCGATCGTTAGCTAGTTGTTCAGATCTTGCGGTGGAGACTTAAGGTACACCTGTTGCAGCATTCGCAAGCTTCAGAGTCACCTTCTGATTTTGTATTTACACTGTTTATCCTTATTTTGAAACAATTGTATTTAGAGGCTTTATAGCAAATTCTGTAGAGCTCATGACTTGTACTACTGATTTTTAGGATTGTAAATTGTATAGAGATTTCTATTCCTTATTGTCAGATGTTGGTTAAATACTGTTATTATTTCAATGAATGTTAGGCTTACCTAGTCCCTAAGATTAGGTGCCATCACGATCTCTTACGGAGGAAGATTTGGGTTGTGACATGTATCATCAATTTCATTCTCACCGGAACCTCAGTATAAGAGAGACATAACTGATGCTCCACACAAATGACAAGGCCTATCTATTTCCTTTAGTTATTTACTACAATAACAATGATCTGGAAGTCGATCCGATACAAGTGTTTCAGACTATTATAATTGTTGGATTTTGCATTTGTTACTGCTAATATTTGATTTACCAGAATAATAAGTAATTTAGTCGATGGAGGAGTCTTTGTTTAAATTTAATATGATAAGTTAATTGAGATAGTTAAAGGTTTTTAATTTGAATATTTATTCTCCTGATTTTTTGAGATTCTGTTTTTAAGATGGCTATTTAAAGCCTTGTTATGCTTAATAAAACTATTGAGAAACATTTTCAATCAATATATTTAATATTTTTTCTTCCCCATTTTTAAAAAAACCACAGTGTATAAGAGCTTCATTGGTCTTACGGTATTTGTGAATTCTTCCAAAGAATCATTTTCAAATCATTTTTAACCAATATAGATTTTTAAACTCATTTTCAAACATGGCAAGCAACAATCTCTCTTTGAATGCCCCACAAACTTTCAGGGGCGAAAACTATCAAATTTGCTCAGTGAAAATAAAATCATATCTTAAAACCTATGATTTGTTGAATGTTGTAAGAACAATCCTTACGCGCAATCCATGAAAATTCTGTCATTGTCCTTAATCAAATACTTTCAAAAGAGATTTCAGATAAGACAAGGTCACTAAGGGTTTTTATGCGCAAAACCAAAAAAAAAAAGAACAAATCATATTGCAGATGGATGCAAGTTCAAAAACACTTGAAAGAATGCACAAACACAAATTGCTAAAGCAGAAATTGAGGAGGATCAACCTTTTGCAGTAACAAAAACAAGGAGGAGTGTAGGATTTTGCATTTGTTACTGCTGATATTTGATTTACCAGAATAGTAAGTAATTTAGTCGAAGGAGAAACCTTTGTTTTAATTTAAATTTAATATAAGTTTTTCAATTTGAATATTTATTTTCCTATTTTTTTGCAGATTCTGTTTTTAAATTGGCCATTTAAAGCCTTATTATGCTTAATAAATTATTGAGAAACATTTTCAATTAATATTTTCCCATCTTTCAAAAAACCAACAATAACACAGCAGGCCCTTAACATACCCTTTAACCTTATAAAACTCTTTTTAGGCTTTGGATTGATCCAAAAACTACTCTTTTGTGCAAATTATTTTTTTCTAGACCACATTTAGCTTCAATGTGCACTACATTACTAGTGTAACATCAGAAACTATTGTTCATAACATCCAAATTCGATCAAACTAAAGAAACAATATGAGTATATTCTTCTGTCCTCTCGACTAATTCAAATTAATCGTCGGAAAAAAAGGTGTAAACACTAACCTGGATAACAAAAGTACCACTGCTCATTGTGAGGCTATTCCCTTACAGCTTGTTTGGATGGTTATTACCTGTTGTATTGTATCGTATTGTCACTTTAAATATAATGCTTGTTTTAATTGTTAATTAAATTTGTTGTTACATAACGATGAAAAAATATCACTTTACAAGATAACATTCTGCTTAATAAATACATCCAACGAATTGTGTCGATAATGAAAATGTAACTGTGGACAGTCTCTACTCTACACATTTGTGCAATAATTCAGAACTCAGAACAACAAACCTATAAGTTGTTCATTCGACAGTTACCCTTTTACCTTTTGAGGTGTTGAGTATATGAAGCAGTCTTGCCTTAGATGCTTTGTACAAAATCATCTTACTTGTTCAGAACACTAGCAAATCTTGCGGGGGTAAACTGGCTAAGATCAACTATGCTAGCTTGTCCATCCAGAACGAGTTCGGCCATAGCAGCACCTGTGGCTGGACCATTAAGAATTCCCCAACAGCTATGTCCGGTTGCCACGTAACAGCCCTTTATACCAGGAACTTCCCCAATAATTGGCACATCGTCTTCAGAGCAAGGTAGGATACACGCCTGTTCAGCCGTCACAGCTGCTTCCCCCTCCACTAAATGGCTTGATACACTAGCAGCCACTCTCTTAAGCGCGTTTATTGATTCTGGAACTGGAGTTACCTGCTCTGGATCATCTGGAACCTCTTCTCGAGCTGACATTCCACATATATACACTTCCCCTGAAAGACATAAAGGCATAACACTAAAGTGCTCAACAAGCAATTCTATAAAATCCTCATTTTAGTGTATAATACAGAAAGGAACAAAGATAAAGGGGAGATCTGTTTCATGCTTCTCAGCAATGTCATTTTATATTGATTTTAACAACAGGTAGTTCACTGAAACCCGAAAAATGGAATAGTTTCAACGGTAATATGAGGTACATTTCTGGACAAAAATGATCCGGCAAAGAAAAGGGATCAACATTGGAGCAACAAAATCTTTCTATATTCGACAGGGAGTCCATAAGTAATATATAGCATGCGACTATCTAGAGACAGTTATACACAATTATATACAAACCAAGGTATTAGCTCCTCCAATCACCAGAAAAGTGAAATTACCTTACTTTTTGGTGCTCTAACTTTATCTATTACACGAGCATACAGACGGAAACCTATACTACACTTCTTTACATAACAATGTGAGATTGGAGACAGGGAGCCTGGAATTCTAGCAAAATGGTTTGAGAAAATGCAAATTTGCATAGCGAGCGCATACACTTAACTAACAAGGGAATTCAATAATTTTTATACATTTATAAAACAAAAAAATTGACCCTATTTGTACAGTGTTTCTTCCATCTAAGGGAATTAAATTAACTCCTTAAATATACTGAGCAAGCCACCATATTACAACACTTGAGAGCTTATTCAGTTCAATTATTCATCCAAATGGCCCCAATGATGAGTGGCAAATTTATGTTATTCCACATTTCAACGACGATTGGGCCTTTTTCCGACCCCATGCATAGAGGGAGCTTAGTGCACCGTGCTGCCCAACAACAATTGCCGAATTTCAGTGGTGTTTTAGCTAATATACTGCTTTGTTGTTACGATAAATAATAGCTTGAGAGACTATTCTTTGTATGTATTTCTTTTCTTATGTAGTCTATTACAAATAATTTATAGCACACATCAGGCTCATGCTATATATACCGGGAGAAATTCAAAATAACCAGATTTACAACTGCTAATTGAAAAATAGCCACAGCTTCAAAAGTAATCGAAATTTAGCCACTTTTCATGCAAAGATAAATCTGAACGAAAACATTGTTCAAAAACCGAAAAATATTCCAGCATAATATGCTGGAGTTCCAGTATATTATCCTGGAACTCCAACATAATATACTGTTCCAGTATAATATATCGGTCCAGCATAATATGCTGGAAGTTCGTACACTTGTGTACCAATCTCCAGTATATTATGCTGGACCGATCCGTGTTGCAGCAAAATAGTGGCTATTTTTCAATGACTTTACAAGCGCGGACTATTTTTCAGTTACCAATCCGAAAACTGATTAACCCGTGCTATTTTTACATATATATCAAGTATTTGATAATTGTTCCAACTGTAAAAACTGGAGTACCTGTTGGACGAGGATAAACTTCCGGGTCCATGGGCTTTCCACCATGGGCCGGATAATAAGTAAGAAACAAGGCATGTGGCGTGATCCTATTCGGCTCTTTAGGGTCGAGTACTATACTATGGGCTTTAATTCCATAAACCCCGAAAAGCGAGCCCAAAAGAGAGAATCTCTTAGTCCAAGGCCCAAGTGCCAACACAACTGCATCTGCCACAATCTGTCTCCCGTCTTCCAATACAATTCCCTTCGTTTTCCCTTCCGCCATTTCAACTCTCTCTGCTTTACCAATTACCAGCTCAACCCCATATTCCTCCATTGCTTTGGATAATAATTCTTTAGTAAAGAGCTGTGGATGGACTTGGGCCGTGCTACTAGTTGATCCAATAGTTCTTGGGCTTTTAGCTGGGCCGTTAACCCAAGACGGAAGCGGCCCAGTTCGGTTCGTCGACGACGAAGAAGATGATGATGATTCGGTGACGGACACACTCAGGGTAGTGAGTGGACGATAACCGTAGGAGCGGGGCCCATCAAGCTCTTCAGCGAGTGAGCGATGAAGATTGAAGCTGGCGCGTGCGAGTGACGCGAGGGGACCGCCGTCGCACCAATCTAGGGCTAGGAAACCCCCGGCCTTGCCGGAAGCGGCGCATGCGACGGAGGATTGTTCGATTAGGGTTACTGCGGCGCCTTTTTTTGATAAGAAGTAGGCAGTGCAGACCCCGATGACTCCACCGCCGCAGACCGCCACCTTTTTCGATTGTGGAGTGGCCATTGACGGCGGTTGTGACGATGAGGATCGCATTACGAAGAGTGATTGGGTTTTTGGGTGACGGAATTTTATGTTTCTGGGGACTGAAATGGCTGGAAATGGAAGTGCAGGGGTCACTGACATTTCTTTAATTTAGTGTCGGAGAATTGTGAAGTGCGATATTACTCGAAAGATGACACGTGGTGCCTGTTGTTAAAGCTGTGCTATTCTTAGAGCTTAAGCAGAAAGTATATTCGGTATTGCGGTAAGTACTCTTTTATCCTTAATTAAAAATATGGACTCGATTTTGGATATGAAGTCATTTTTATTAGGAGTTTTTTCCTAATATGATATTTTTCAGTACGAATTCAGATTTAGTCGAGCCCGAATATGATACCGAACATCATATGGGACTAAAAAAAAAAAGAATATTGTTGTAAATTTAGAATCTACTTTTAGAAAAAGAGAGAAAATAGAAACGATTTTGGGTAGCCAGAAGAGGAACTTTCAGTATCTTATGAAGAGGAAAAGAAAGGAAAACAAAGGATGAAGGCTTATGAGTAAAATTTTACCGGGATATTTACGCCAATTGACAAAATAAAATTATGAGATTTTCATAATTTAGCACAAATTTTAAGAAAGAAGGGAAGATTTTCCAGGCAAGCAGATCTAAATAAGTCATAGCATTTGTGTCGCTCGAAAACTTTTGAAATTTGTAATGTTAAACCTGGCATAGCATTTGTGTAGCTACAAATACTTTTCTTTTAAGAAAATAATGTAAAGTGTCAATCTTTTTTAAACGGACTAATAAGAGAAAAGTCTTAATCTTTTTTAAACGGACTAATAAGAAAATAGTCTTAATCTTTTTTAAACGAGAGAATATATATTATTACTTTAATCTTTTAACTGCTAAAGTTTATTACCTGATTTGATATAAACACGGAGTACGAGAAAATATTTATCATACATGAATTTTTCATTTTTTACCCTTTTCGATATCTAATATTTTAGCTAATAAATAGTCCAAAATGCTTCTTAGCAAATATGGTCCTGATACTTTTAAACTTGAGATGCCGTTTCTGTGTTTTATCCATTGGTTCTACCATAATTTGCAGTTTACATTATTCCTCTTTAGATACAGAAAAAATCTCTAATTTTTCTGACATAGTAAAATCAACTTCAATCAACCAATTACATCTCAATTCTAAATTAGTTAACGTTGATTATATGACTTTTATGAATTTTCTTACTTCATCTCTTTTATTTTGTATTGCCACGAAGGACTTTAGACATATACCAAAAGTACATAAAGCTTATAGTTTTAAATATATCATGATATTTTTACGAAAAGCATGCCATTAAGCTTAAAACAATATAAGTTTTAATTTTAGAAATTTCTAAATCGTTAAGTATGATATAAAATAAAGCAAATGAATATATATTATGTTTACATGTACCACCGAAAAAAAAATTCTAAATAAAACATGTCATTAAGCTTATTTTAAGTACTTTATAACTTTGCCCAATAACGAAAAAAATAAAAAAGAACTTAAAAGTTGATTTGACATCCAAACACCCTCTAAAAAAGAATGTAGAGTAGATTTCATTATTTATTCTGCATTACGCAATCATTGCCTAAAAGGATGCCAAGGCATCATACTGCTAAAAGAATTTTCTACAATTTGCAGTGCTAGTACATGTAACCAACATAGAATATTAAAATAATATATGTAAAGAATGGAAAAAATGAATAATAATAATAATAAAATTCAAAGCAGGCCAGAATTGAGGTTAATAATTCACTATTGATGGTTGGCAGTGACAACCCTGTGTCCTTCTCCAGGACTTGGACCTGAATCCTTAATTCCTCCAAGCGTTTGGCTGTTGGTAAATTTATGGCCAACTCCAGGACTAGGACCATCTTTAATAGAACCCAAAGTTAACCAATTAAAACCCACGCCATTGCCATCAATCTTCAATATATTGAGAGGCCGTGCTTCACAACCCAAAATGTTAATTGACGTAACCAATAGAATAACCAAAATAAACTCCACAAATCTTGCCATTTTGTTTGAGAATTGAGAAAGAAAACGGCTAAAACTATGTTTTTTTGTGTGATTAACCCCTCCGTCTAAAGACTAGTGATGAAATAGGTGGTCGTACGGAGCTTTTAGGAAATTAAAGGATAGTCTTGTGTATAAGTACAGCAAAATTAAGCTTTTAGAATGTTGCACTAGTAGTTTGAGTTGGTACTTGTGTGGTTTCTCCTCAAGCCAACTTATACTAGTTGATGTGTGGGCTTGTTACGTTGTTGACCAGGACGAGAGAGACTGAAGGTGGCTAATTCTTTATTCAAATTCAACGTGAGTAATGATGTTAGATGAATTGATTAATCAAATGTAGGGAACTTGTTAGGTAGTTTCTTGATTTTGGATTTCTAATCAGCTTAGAAATATTGTAGAATGTGGACTCGAGAGTCTAAGTTGGGCAGCACCAACGTTTATATATAATTAATTTCGATTCCTATGTTTTCTCTATATATAGTAAAACCTTTTCTATACTGCGATGAGATTATTAGTTAATGTTTGAATGCTGATAGAGATTGACTAACGATTATTATTTATTGGAGATTTTCAGGTTTTAGTCAATTGTTTCCATGTGTAACTACCTAATTGTGATGGGCATCTTATTTTGCTTTTCAAAATTAATGTTTTATAGACAGTTACTTGTAGCCATGTTTTTTTTAGGCGACCTGAAGTGCAAGATAAGTTAAACCATTAGACAACAATGTGAACGATGAAATTTCTCTAGTGTAACTAGAGGCCTTAAGTTCAAGCCTCGAGAACAAAGAAATCTTTGATAAATAGCGTTTCTCATTTTATGGCTCATATACAATGCAAATTCGAATTAGTCGAACAAGATGTTCCACCATTCGGATTTATAGAAAAGTAGATATTAAAGCCATGTTTTTATCCATGTCTTTGAAAGTTAATAGTTAGCTTTGTTGAGCAAATTGAAACTCATGTCTTAAAGAAGTTTGAAAACTGTAGAGCAGCCCTATATCTTTGACGGGTTGACGACGACTTTTAGCTTACGTGAGAGTCTCAAAATCAATGTGCGTCCCTTGTCTACCTTAGAAGTAGGAGATGTCGCAAAGTCAGAATTTGAAGTTTACGAGTTTAGAATTTTAGTCATTTTAAGTTATTGAGTTCTAAATTATTAATTTTATGTATAATTCGCTGAAATTCTTAAGACAAATAAAATTAGAACCAAAGTTATTGAGTTCGTCCGAACCCGCAACCAAAAGACTAGCTCTGCGCCTTGTATATCCTTCAAAGAATATTTCGCCCTAAAGAAGTCTGGTCAACAATAGGTAGTTAGCTATAACTTTATCATCAAGTCTGCAATAATTAGGCTATAATTTTGTACTTTCACTGTGTGATTTCTTATCTTAATTAAACATATTCCTTCCGTTTCAATTTACATGAACTCATTTAACTAGGCACGGAGTTTTAAAAAGAAAGAAGACTTCTAAATTTGTGGTGTAAAATGAGGCACATTATAAATGATTACATAAAGATAAAGAAAATAGATTCACGTAAATTAAAACGGAGGTAAATTAGTTATGCAACGAGACCACGAGTTATTGGCTTTGTTGTCTGCTATTTTGCTGACAGCATACAATTTGCCTATTTGTTCCTTCTATGAACTGAACAAGAAAAATCTTTGTTTAGTGTTTTATTGATTTGTTCGACATCCGAAAGAGCGCAGAATTGTCAGTGTTCTTATAGTAATCGTTCGACTCTGGCCAAATTCAAACGAATTAAATTATGACTCGTTTTTTAACTTGATCCAACAGATTGAGCCGTAACGACCCGTCAAACAATTGGGTTAATGCGGATCAAAATAGTACAAGACAATGAGCCAAAATACAACAAATCTAACCATATCAGTTCAGGGTTCATCTGTACCGGATTCTTCTGATAGTTATTCTGGTTCTCGGGGTCTGCCTCAGTACTTGCTGCCATTTCCAGAGATGGGTTGTTTTGAGTGTGGAAATTTGTGTCACATAAAGAGACATTGTCCTTGCCTTTCGGGAGGTCCAGCTCAGCAGAGGGGTGAGACTATGACTTCAGCACCCGCCCAACTAGCTCGGGTTGGGGCTCAGGCAGCTATGGGTTGCCCAAGAGGGGGATGGCAATCAGGTGACGGTCATGCCCGATTCTATGCTATTCCAGCCAGGCCAGATGCCGTTGCTTTAGGCACACTGTATTTTAAAGAAACTAAAGCTAATCATTTAAGAAATATATTAGCTTGTCACTTCTTTTTTTCAAAAGGAACAAATTGTAAAAAGGAGGGAAGGTTGGGTTATGTTGTGTGAGTGGGGGTTATGACTCATCTTGACCTAAACAAACGTTGTGCAGGCCGGATATGACCAACTTATTAATTTGACCTGTATAATTTTGACCCGCACAAATTTGATCCAACCCACAATTAACCACCTCCATGGGTGTGTTTGGTATGATGAAAAATATTTTTCACAAAATAAGTCTTTTGGCAACCAAACACCAAAGAAAAGTATTTTGCATTAAAAGGGGAAAAATAACTTTCTTCGCGTATTTTTGTAATACTTCTTGACGTTTGGCTATAATTATATATTGTTAGTGCATTACTTACCTTACATTTTGGTGTTTTAGTGCTAAATTGCACTATATTTATGCTTAATTGAGTTTATTTTATGTGTAGGTACTTCGAAGAAAAAATTGGGAGCAAAATAAATATTTTGAAGTATTTTCTACACTACAATAATTAGCTCATGAGTATCTAATAATTGGAAAATTATGCCATAATGATGAGAAGAAACAAAACAAAAATAAGGAAAAAAAGGTGAAGACAAAATAAATAAAGTGTGGATTGATTACCCGGACGAGCAAAACGTCAAATGTTGGAAAGCCAAGGATTAAAGAGTGAAAAGCTTACTGGATTTAGTGCTAGGGCCAGCGCCGCACGCTGTCCTGGACGCTCAAAACGTGAACATATCCTATTTCGATCGGAACTCGCTTATTTCGACCCCAAGACATCCCCAGCTCATATAGAAACCAACCAAAACCTATTTTAAAGGGGGAGAATGTTTGAGAGGAACTTTTGACGAAGCAGAGAACAGAGCCGGCTTGGAGGCCAGGTTTCATCTTTTCTTCCACTAAACTTAGTAATTTTTATGTTTCTTTGTATGATTTGTTGTTTTGCTACCATATTTATGTGGAGCTAAACTTCATGTTCTACCATATACCTAATTGCCTTGCTTGGTTGATTTACAGAAATTATAAATGCGTTCTTGCTAGTTCTAATTCCGTAGACATATAGGAGCTAGGTTATCTTGTGTTGCAGAATATCGTGGGTTAACTAGCACACAAACACACAAAAAACAAATAGAGAAGAAAAATCAACACAGGGATTTAACGAGATTCGGCTAAGCCTAATCCTCGGGACAAAAGCAGAGAGAGTTTTCCACTATGAATGAGAAGAAAAGCACAGTACCATCTATAGTATCCCCAACTACAGCCCCTATATATAGATCCCAAATAGTCCCAAGTCCATAAGAGAAAGATTTTCCAACAAGGACTATAGGTTTTCCTTTCCTAAATCTATTAGGACACTAGATTTTCCTAAACCTATAGGAATTATGGTTTTCTTAAATACAGGGACATAATTCAAGCCACAAAATAACAAATCTTCCTCATGGCTTGAATTCTCTTCATCAACAGGAACAACGTCTCTCTACCTTGCCCCCAGCTCTCGTGAGGGCTCTATTCATTGTCGCACACATCAACCAAGTCTAGGCAACGCCAAAACTTGTTAAGAGACTCAATCTCTTTAGCCATAGCACTAATCCGTCGATTTGATTATGTACTCTGAATAGCTTCTGAGTAGCTATAAAACTCAAATGCATCAACGCTCTCTGCAACTGCCAAAGCATATCCCACTGGATTCATATATCCAAGAAGATTCCCATCAACTACATTTGCAAACCTTTGTGGTCGGTTGATCACTCTCTTCTCTTTGCCTGTTGCAATGTTATATGGTTGTTGTTCCGCAGGTGCATCAACATTATCATCTTGATCAATATTTTTCACCTCCTTCACTTCCTTTACTTTAGAACTACTGGGCTGAGCTAGTGGGGATTCAATTTCTAGCTCTATGCGGTCGCTGACACCACGATTTGTTTTTTCTATTTCCTTCTCCCTCTAACTGTCCAGTGAGGCAGATTCATTGAATGTTACATCCCTACTGATAATTAGCCCTGGAGTCTTTTGATCTGTAAACCACAACCTATAACCTGTCACTACAGTTGCATACCCTAAAATATGCACTTCTTTGCCCTCGACTCAAGTTTTCCATCCCTCACATAAGCTTAAGCAGGACAACCAAATATCCTTAAATTTGAATAATCATCAGGCAAACTAGACTATACCTCAAAAGGATTTTTGAACTCAATAGCTGTGGATGGAGATCTGTTGACCAAATAACAAGTTGTATTGATTACTTCAGCCCAAAAATCTTTGCTAACACATAAGTGTGAAAGCATGCTTCGTTCCCTATCACAAAGCGTTCTGTTCATACGTTCTGCAACACCATTTTGTTGTGGTGTTCTGACACAAGTGCGGTGTCTCACTATGCCCTCTCTACTGCAAAAATTATAGAACTCAGAATTGTAAAATTCCAACCCACTGTTAGTTCGAAGATGCTTAACTTTTCTTTCTGTCTGCCTCTCAACTATCGTCTTCCATTTGACAAATATCAGAAATGCCTCATCTTTTATTTTCAGAAAATACACCCACACCATCCTTGAGTAATCATCAATCAAAGTCATAAAATACCTAGCACCACTCTTGGAGGGAAGTCTGTTTGGACCCCACAAGTCAGAGTGTATATAATCTAACTTGTATTTAGTCTTGTGCTCGACCTTCTTGCTGAACTTTACCCTTGTCTGTTTACCAAACACATAATGCTCACAAAAATTCAAAACTTGATTTTTGTACCCATTCAGCAAATTCTGCTTACTCAACAAAGACAATCCATTATCACTCATATGGCCAAGTCGCAAGTGCCACAACTAAGACTGATTCAGATCACTTTTCCCAGAAGCTACAACAACTTCTCCTTCAACTACAATGGCCTGGAGATGATACAATTTAGAACGTAGTTTACCCTTCATGAGTATTATGGAGCCTTTACACACCTTAAGTATTCCATTCTCGGAGTAAAATTTATACCCTTGATCATCCAAAGTCGAAAGAGAAATCAAATTTCTCTTTATCCTTGGAACATGCCAACATTCAATGTTTCTGATAATTTCGTCGAACATTCTCAATTTGATGTTACTAACCCCCTATACTGGTAATGGATTATCATCTCCCATGTAGGCAGTCCCACTCATTTTCTTGTAAGTTGCAAACCAATTCTTGTGTGGACACATGTGGAAAGTAGCACCAGAATCAAGAACCCAAGAATTTTGCCCATGACTAGAACTCATAGCACAGACTTTCCCTACATAGTGTTGATACCCAATTTTTCCTTAAACTATTTTAAAATTTGCATATATACCTTCAAAATCACTCTTTATAATAACTGGTATTTTTCCGTAATTTTTCATATTTTTATTAAATTCTTTTCCAATTTATTTAGTATTTTTTCTAATTATTCATAAATTGTATTATAAATGATTTCAAAATATTTCCCAGCTCAATATATCATTTTTTATCCTATTAGGATTTGATTATTTCACTGATTAGCCAATTTGGCATTATTTGGCTATAATTACGATAATTTTGCAATTATAGCCTAATTGTACATTTTATGCCATTTTAATTCAATAGTTAGTCATTTTATATTTTAAATATTAGTTAATTACCTTAATTTTATCTATTTTAGCATTAATTTAATTTTATGTAATTATTAGCTATTTTGATTAATTATCTATCTATTTAATCGGGTATTTAACAATCAACCCCTTCCTATTTAAATCATAGCCCAATTTAATTCAATTTTAGCCTATTGAAACCAGCCCAAACCACCCAACTAAATCCTTCCAATACCCAGACCCAACCCACTAAAGATACTCGATCCAGACTTGATTTNCTAGACTAACCCCCCCCCCCGACCCCTCTCATTCTCACTGGTCCCTCATCTCTCTGATTCTCTCTCTACCTCTCTAAGTCTCTTCTCGAGACTTCCTGTCTCTTTGGGCTCCGATGAATCTCTTCGCCTTCTCCGGCCGTCTCTTCACCGGAGACCACGAAGCTCTCACCATCCTCCTACCTCTTGTGGTTCCCTCACGCGATGTTTTCCATCTCTAAGGTCTTCAAGAGACCTGGGTTGCTTCATCCTACCTCCTGGGCCTGTGCTCATCACTCTCCGGCCATCTCCGGCTACCTCCGACTGTTCAAGCAAGGTATATGACCTTTGGGGGTTAAACCAACGACGTTTGAGGTTTTTCTTTATCTCTCTGGGTTCTCTTTGAAACCCTAAATGTTTAAAACTCTCCCGGTTCTTTAGATCTATGATAGATTTGTATATGTTTTGAGCTATTTCGTTGTTTCCCTAAAAAACTCTTTGATTTTCTCTAAAACGGCTCTTTGTTTTCAACTAGGGTTTCATGACTCCGCTTTAAAATGCTTTTCCTGTGATGTTTTCAGAATTATCCTAGGGTCTTTACTATGTTTTAGTAATTTATTTGATTTTTTCCTCTCTTATCCGAATTATTACCTGACTTTGTCTTCACTATTGTTTGCATATGTATAAGCTTTATGATTCCATGATGTTTTTACCCTCTGTTGTTCTTTCCTTGATGTCCCGTTTGTCTTGCTGTTTGCCCTATAAGTTCATGAGAATCCTTAATTTCACATGCTTTTACTATTAGGGTTTCTGACCTCTTGCCTGTGATTTATTCGATTCATGTTAATTTCCCTTGATTGTTGTTACTCCTGTTTGAGTCCCTGATTCTCTGTTGTTTTAGTTTGTTAGGGTTCCTGATTTATTATTTTGAATCCCTGATTCATTGTGATTTGAGACTTTACTGATTAATTTTCGACCTTAGTCCATTTTTTACCTTGTTACATGATTTATTTGTTGTTAATTGATTCTCATTCCCTTAATTAGAGTCTGTGAACCTAGCCTCTATTGTATGCTTGTACTGATTTGAAATTGTTTCCTTATATGTCATATGCATGTCACATATGGGAACTTTTCTTATTTGTTGTTTTTCCTGCTAGCCGTTTGAACTCAATCCCTTCAATTAAGGGATACCTATACTGATTGTGTACCGATTGATGCTCAGTCCCTAATTATTGGTTTATTGCCTTATTCATTACTGGTTTTAAAAAAAAACTATATACACACACTACTCTTTCATTAACAAAGAGGATATAGACCTGGTTCTATTCTCTCTAGCTCACACACACACAATCTACTATTCTTCTCTCGATTGTTTGTTATTGCTAGTCGGATGGAAGCCAAGACTATCTATTCTACTTGCTTCTTATTCTGCATTTGCTGTCTTCAACTGGTACGTTTCCAGTTTATAGTTAAAGTCTCCAAAACAACATGTTTCTTTGGTTATTACGATGCATCCTGCTTCTGGTTTCCTTTTACTTATGGTTATGTTGTCCTACTTGCAACTAGTTTCACATATTATGTTGTTTGGTTCTGGGTATCTCCTCCCTTATAGCCTCAGGATGCAATCCCTAGGATTCTATAATTGACTTGTATGTTACTTAACATGTGTTCTTAAACCTAAGTGTAATTTTGTCCTACCCCCTCCCATGTGAAATAAACTGTTATTATGTGATTCTGTCCATGTAAACATGTTCTGAAACTTCATTAGAAGTCCTGTCCTAGGATAAATAAACTGCAATCATGTCTTACCACGCCTGCGCACTTAGAGATCCTGTTTCTAGGTAAGTAACATTAACAAGTTGTACTCTTGTTATTCCTGAAACAGTGCATAATGTTGCGATTTTATGTGCATTTAGAAATCCTGTTTAGGTTACTATGCATCATGCCGCATTGGACATAATGCTATAGGATCGTATTCATTTAACTGCACTTAGTCTAAATACAAATATCTATAACAGTCCCCTGTTCTAAACAACTGGTAATTAGTCCCTGCGCATCTTCAACACCTAGAATTGCATGTTATCTTACACTTAGGCAAGCCTTAGGTAATCAACTTAAAAAAGTAAAACTAGAACTGACCTTTGTGATTATTGTTCAACTGTCAGCATGCTTAAAACCAGTAGGCAAGCCTGATTAAGACTTCCTCTCTGAGTTATGCAATAAATCTGTCTTTGTGTTATCGATTAGATATCATGCTTAGGATCCGAACCTGAATATGGACTTTAATTGTGTATGAGACATGCTGTTTATGTGCACTGTTTGTGGAGGTCTTTGAGCCCTTTCCTGTTTATGTGCTACCCCATTTATCTGCAGTCCTACTTGTTTATTATATGTCGCCTTAGAATTTTCACCTTTAAAACCTGAGGGTCTGCCTAGAACCTCATTTAGGATAGGAGTCCTAATTTCCTCCGGGACTTATAGGAAGGGACGGGTAACAACATGCAATAGGGATCGAGACCAACACTCAATTTAGTTACTTTCACGGGGTGGGAAAGGGTAGAATATGGATATGATGACCGGTGCGCTAATACCACGTGTAGCCCCTCTTCAAGGAGTGATTACTGGGTATTGCATTGATGTGATCCATATTATTATAAACATAGGATACCTTTTATATGCTTAGATCGTAATCCTTTCAAAATCTAATCTTCTTTACTATTTTCAAACATCTGCATGCTTAAGACTTAAATCCCCTCTTATTTGATCCTTTACTTGTTATTTACTAATTGTACAAATTCACAGAAGCCATTTGGCCGGGAACCACACTTGTGGATCCTGAGGGGTGTCTAACACCTTCCCTTTAGGATAATTTCAAGCCCTTACCCAATCTCTGGTTAGTAACGTAGTTGTAATTGAACCCCATAGGTGCCCTAACGCACCGTTAAAATCGTTAGGTGGCGACTCTTCAAAATATGCAAACCCCTTTCCCAAAAGGAACGAGTTGTATCAACCAATGTCATAAACCCTTTCAACCGGCCCCAAAAGGAGCGATTGGGGAAAAGGGGGGCGCGACACATAGTCACTATCATCAGAATTATTGCCAGTGTCAACAATATTTGCCGAATTATATATTTTCTGCTTACCTCTTTTCTCCTTCAACTTAGGACAATCTCTCTTGTAGTAACCTTGCTCCCCGCACTCATAACAGTGTTTCTTCCTTGATCTAGACTTTTATCTGGCGGTTGAATTTTTTCTATTAAAGTCCTTTTGTTGTTTTCTTCCTCGAATCACAAGACCCTCGCCCTCAATTCTGCTGTCTGAAAAGCTCTTTTTCAACTCTTAGATTTTAGTGCATTACTAACATCTTCCAGTGAAATATTGTCTTTCCTATATAGCAGCGTATCTACAAAAGTATCATAAGACGGTGGTAAAGAACATAACACAATCAAGGCATGATCCTCGCTCTCAATTTTGATATCCACATTCTTCAGGTCCATTATAATTGAATTAAACTCATCCAGGTGAGTTTTAACAGGTGTAACTTCGTTCATGGAGATTGTATAACCTTTTTTTTTAGGTAGAGGAGGTTTGTCAGCGATTTCTTAGAATATAGATCTTCCAGCTTCTTCCATGTCATTGCTGCAGAAGTTTCTTCACCAATTTCCCGAAGAACGCTATCTATAACGCTCATGAAGATCACACTCAAAGACCTCTTCTTTAGGTCTGCCTTCTCTGTCTCTTTCATCTCTTCAGGAAAATCCTCATCAATTGCCTTCCATAACCCTTGTAACACCAGAGACGATTTCATCCTAATCTTCCATAGACTGAAACTAGAACCCCCGTCAAATTTCTCTACTTTGTAATTTGTTAAAGATGATGAAGACATCTTAACCCTAGATTCTATGTGGAAACCCGAACCTTGACCTGATACCAATTGTTGCGGAATATCATGGGTTAACTAGCACACAATCACATACAAAGCAAATATAGAAGAAAAATCAACACAAGGATTTAACGAGGTTCAACTAAGCCTAATCCTCGGGACAAAAACAGAGGGAGTTTTCCACTATGAATGAGAAGAAAAACACAGTACCATCTATAGGATCCCCAACTACAACCCCTATATATAGATCTCAAATAGTCCCAAGCCTATAAGAGAAAGATTTTCCAATTTGACAAGGACTATAGGTTTTTCTTTCCCTAATCTATTAGGACAATAGGTATTTCTAAGCCTATAGGGATTATGATTTTCCTAAATATACAAGGAAATAATTCAAGCCACAAAATAACATCTTGAATAGGCGAGTAAGAACTCGACAGATTTTTATGAGAAATATTAACCCTGTTAACCAATAAACTAGATAAATTAGTTAGTCAATTAAATTGAAGAATACAATAGGAATGTTAGATAGCCCATAACCCTAGATCGTTGTCATCACATTAATAATAAAAAAAATCCGCTCTTCCTCTGTTCAGAATTCATTATTTATTTTCTTTTTATTTTAATTAGATTAGAACCAAATACTTTCAAGTTTATTTCTTGTTTAGATAGTTAGGATAGTCTAATTTAGTTAATAGTTAATCACAAGTCCTCGTGGGTACGACATCCAACTTTTAGTCACTTTGTTACTTGACGACCGCGTGGCCGCAACAAGTTTTTGGCGCCGTTGCCGGGGACTTAGAAATTAGCTATTTTTCTAGATTAGACATTTATTTTTTATCTATTCTTTTCTTGTTGTTGTTTAGTTTAGTTAGTATTTATTTTTTATTCATTTTAACATGGCATCTTGGAATGAAAGTTATTCGAATGATGGTTATTCTTATTTTGATGATCCTTGTCCATATTGTGGAGGACCCTACTGGTGGAAAAATTGTCAAAATGTTCCCGGGAGCGAGTTGTGCGCACAATCTCAATCCTTTGAGTGGAATATTTATAATGTGTGTGGAGATCAAGATGTCCATTGGGATGGTTGTCCTAATTCTCTTCATCCTTCTCTGAGCCCTTATTATGATTTTTGTAATGATGTTTGTGAGTTTGATAGGGGCAATGAAGTGTAGGATATGGAACATGATGCATATATTAGGGATATTTTGAGGCAATTAACATAGCAACAAGATGAATTCAAAAAAAATATAAAAAGAATGAGGGCAGCAATCACAAAAATGAAGGCCAATATGGAAGAATTGAATGAAGGGGGCGAGTACCAACAAGAGGAAAATTTTAAAAAAGAGGAGATTTTGAGTCAAACTTGGCTAATGGAGCAAGCTGAAAGATTAGAAATATAAGAGGCTCAACGTGAGAAAATTACAGATGGGATGAAAGACTTAATAGAAGGAAGAGCTGAATTGGGATAAGGGATCGATAAATTTGGCACTGTTATTCACGACTTAGAGGCTCAATTGAATGCAAAAAGGTTGATGCGTCTAACGCCCAACAAAATAGTAATGAGTTGTGTGAAAAGGAGCTTATACGCCAAATTGAGGAGCTAAAAGTGGAGAGTCAATCATTCGAGCATATATTTGTTTATGATGCCCATGTTGAGAAAAGTACACTAGAGCCATGCGAGGACGCAGATACTTTTATATTTAAAGAGTCTAGTGCATGTAAATATGAGGATGCAAAGAGTAATACAATTCTAGAGTTAGGGCGTATTGATCCTCATTCCATACATTTTTCAACATTATGTTTGGATGATGACATGAAAATTGAGTCATTCGCTCCTTTGGAGGAGCCACTGGACGAGGAACATGGTGCTTATATTCTTGAATTCGTCGTGCCAGAGAGACGGGATTACATACCTCATCCGATGACCATATTGGTTACTTGGACCAACTAAATTTGTTTCACCGGCCCGAGAGCATAACAGAAAGCTTGATGCCAAATTAGGGGCTCAATTCATAAGCTCGAGGTGGAGGCAAAAAGTTATTCATGTCGCGCCGCGACGTTAAATTTGGCGCTTGTTGGGAGGCAACCCCGCTTTACTTCTTTCTTTTATTTTTATTTTTACTATATTATTTTTGTAGTGTCTGTTTTTGTTTTGTAGGATTATAAGCATAGGAAGCAAATCCATTGGAAGAGTGCAAAAGAGAGCTAGATGGTGAGAACTAAGTGTGGGGTGCCCACACAAATGATCATGCACGGGGGAAGTTTGAGTACCCCATGATCCGCTATTGCTTCGGCCTTTGGCCTTTCAGAGAGTTTTTTGTCCACCCTCGTTATTATTTTACTTTATTTGTGCATTGGGGACACTGCACTCCTTTAAGTGTGGGTGATAGAATTTCTCTTGATAATTAGTAGTAGTATATTATAAAATGTTAACTTCTTATTTTGATTTTAGCTTCTTATTTTTGTTTTTAAGTAGTGTAGTATTTTAGTAGCTAAATTTAAAAAAAAAAAAATTGGACTTTTCCCGACGATAGATCTCCTAAGCAGTTTTCTTGAGGGATTACAGTTTAAAAAAAATAAAAAACAAAAAAATAAAAAAATATGTCCTTTATTTTTCTTTCCCCGTGATTTTTCTTTGTGCTTCGGTTCTTTTTCATGGGATGTATTTTGAATCGGGTAGTAATTTTTTATTTTTAGAGTAGATTAGGAATTTAGGGAATAAAAGGAGGAAGAATAATGAACCTAGGCACCCTTGACTTGCTTGATAGTAGCATATTTATGCTTTGGCATGTGTAGTATCTTCTCTATGATTTGAAATTATTGATGATGTCTTGCTTAGTTGGATAGAATGTGTTGTGATGCCTATGTCTTATTTACTTTACTTATGTTCACTTTGTGCTTAATGCTTAATATATCGTGGCTCCTGAATACTTGCATTTGTTGAGAGTCGGAATGTGATCGTCCTTAGTGAGTCATGTGCCATGTGTCGTGAGGTTTTTGTGTAGTCCATACTTTTGTGATTGAGTCTAGAACCTTCCCGGTATGTGAGTAGAAGCTAAATTTTATGCGATCCTCGGTTTGAGAAATGATTTTAGGCTTTCTTTGATCTTTTTATGTTTATTGCTTACCATTAAAATTTATCCCTAGGTACCCCTTTTGAGCCTATAGAGCCTATACTCTTTTTGTTCTTAACAGACATTGTTTTGATCCTTTTACCTCTTAAAACACTTTAACTGTAAAATGAGCGCCAAAAGAAGTAAGAAGGAACTAAGCGTGAGGTGATTTTTGAGTGGAACCAATGAAAGGAAGAAAGATGCTTATTTTTATAAAAGAATACGCCACTAGCGAAAATTGCAAAAAAGAAACAAAATAGTTGAAAATAAAAAAAGAAAAAAAAATGTAGATGAATAAATATCTTATTTTTGCTAGTGGAGTGCAAATTAAGATAGTCCTTAAAGAAAGAGGGAATATTTTTGGGGTGTGATCTTGTTTGTTAAACTGAAAGCGTGTTGAGAAAAATGCGCTTAAAGTTTATCATATGATGTGTTAAAGTGCTTAGGAGGGTTAGCCATTATTCCTTAAATATATCATACCCGTCTCTTAGCCCACATTAAAACCTTGAAAAAATCCTAATTGATTTAGATCGAGTGAGCTTACATTACTAGAGATTTACATTAAGGGCAAGCCTATAGTACCAATTGCATGCATGTGACTTCTTTGTGAGAGTCAGCAATTTTCTTTGATATATTTGAGTTCCTAAATTATATTTGATCATGAGATTTGAAAGTGCGGGCTCAACTTGATCTCTTGTTCTTGTTGTAAGGGCACATGGTGTCACGAAGGATAGGTAACGTTATTAGACTTCTCTCTATGATGTTGAGTATTCAAGCAATGAGTGCATTGTAACATTGAGTTAGTTTTTGAGGCTAAGATTATTATGAGCATGTTGTCTTTATTGTGAATATTAAAGAGAAGTGTATGTGAGTACATATGCTAAGCTTATTGGTGTAGTGTGTTTCGAATATGTTAAGTGCTCAAAGATAGAGTAAATTGTTGTTTGGCTCGAGTACGAGCAACGTTTAAGTGTGGAGTAGTGATGCTTGGCTATAGTTATATATTTTTAGTGCATTACAATCTTACATTTTGGTGCTTTAGTGCTAATTTGTACTATATTGATACCTAATTGTATTTATTTTATGTGTAGGCACTTTGAAGATGAAATTGGGAGCAAAATAAATATTTTGAAGTGTATTTTCTACACTACAATAATTAGCTCATGAGTATCTAATAATTGAAAACTTATGGCACAATGATGAGATGAAACAAAACAAAAATAAGGAAAAAAAGGTGAAGACAAAATAAATAAAGTGTGGATTGATTACCTGGACGAGCAAAACGTGAAGCAACACATTGAATCAAATGTTGGACACTCAAAATTGAAACATGTCTTATTTCGACCGGGACTCGGTTATTTTGACTCCGAGACATTCCCAACTCATATAAAAGTCAATCTAAACCTATTTTAAAGGGGGAGAACATTTTTGAGAGAAACTTTTGACAAAGGAGAGCACAGAGCCGCCGTGGAGGTCGGGTTTCATATTTTCTTCCACCAAACTTAGTAATTTTTATGTTTCTTTGTATGATTTGTTGTTTTGCTATTATGTCTATGTGGAGCTAAACTTCACGTTCTAGGGTAGTGGTTCTTTCATGAATATTGTTATTCGAATATTGATTTTGATTTCTTGATTTATCGTATTAGTTTATTTGTTCAATCCTGCAATTAATTATTTGGTTTCTTGATCACCAATTGAATACTATCTATAAATCTAGAATTAAACTCGAAAGTAACAATTCTAGATTGTATATAGGATTGAGTAGAGCAAGTTCCTGAACTTGGGCATCGGGGAATGGATTGGCGGTTAGGATAGACGTATACCTAATTGCCTTACTTGGTTGATTTACAGGAATTATAAATGCGTTCTTACTAGTTCTAATTCCATAGACATATGGGTGTTAGGTTAGCTCGAATAGGCGAGTAAGAACTTGCCAGATTTTTATGAGCAATATTAACCCTGTTAACCAATAAACTAGATAAATTAAATAGTCAATTCAATTGAAGAATACAATAGGAATGTTAGATAACCCATAGCCCTAAATCGTTTTCATCACATTCATAATAAAAAAAGTAGTGAGACAGTTTGTTCAAGAAAATAATTTCCGGAATATATTTTCCTTCGTACCAAATATACTCTATATAGCGCCACATTTCTTCTAAGAAGAACAATATGTCATATACTATTAAAACAGATATCATTAGAGGCATTTGCCTATTATCCAATATAGATAATGAACCGTGACTATTACTCAGAAACAGTTGCAACAAAGTTTTGGCACATGATATATAGAATTGCCTTAACCAAAAGGAAGCAGAAGAAGACAGACTTACAACAGAATGAAGTGAGCTAACATATGCTAAGGACAAACATCATCTGGCTTCATCGATCACCAATTGCGAAAAAACCTCACTCTCACTGGCACTGGCAATACTTGTGCTTACATCTATTGAAGGTAAGCGATGAATACCGGGCAACGCCAACTGCCACGAAACATCTGTGGTACTATCTTCATGAAATTCTCGTGGCAATATTGCAGAGTCTTGAAGCTGTAGAGCATATCTCAAGTCCCACAACACATCCACCATATTAGGCCTATCCGTCCCATATTCTTGCAGGCATTTCTCTATTGTTTCCCCGAATTTTCTCAACGAGGTTGGCTTAATTTTACCTGCAAGCAATGGATCAATTATCTTTTCTAGCTGGTTTTCTTTTTGCCAAGAAAGTCCCCATTCAGCTAAGTTTACTTGATCCCTTGGAAGTTGAGTGTTAACAGCTGGTCGAGCGCAAAGCACTTCAAGAAGTACAACTCCAAAAGAGTAGACATCAGATTTTTGAGTGAGTAGCATGCATCTTATGTAATCAGGATCAAGATAACCGAAGCTACCCTTCACAGCGGTACTAATATGTGTTAGATCAGGGGGACCTGATTTCGATAGACCAAAATCAGCAACTTTGGCAACATAATGTTCATCAAGAAGAATGTTCGTCGACTTAATATCCCTATGAATGATTGGACCATTTAAACCAGTGTGAAGGTAATGTAGGCCTTCAGCTGCACCTATACAAATTTCGAGTCTTTGATCCCAAGATAATTCTGACCTTGAAGATGATTTACCAAGATCTTCGTTCGAACTGTACAAATGCTCTCTCAAAGTCCCCTTCTCCATGAATTCATACACAAGTATCATCTCGTCTTGTTCATCACAGTATCCAATCAATGAAACGAGACGTTGATGACGAATCTTGGACAAGACCATTATCTCATTTTGGAATTCCATAAGACCCTGGCCATGTCCAGACTCACTTCTTTTCACAGCCACTTTAACACCATCTTGTAAAGTTCCTTTGTAAACTTTCCCAAAACCACCCTCACCAATCATAAATTTGGGATCAAAGTTATTCGTAGCATAAAGAACCTCAGCCAAAGGTATCTTTAACCCAAGATTCATATGAGGAGTAGTGCTACCAATTGGAGAAGTTCTTACAGTAGTTCTGCTTTGTGAACTTATTCCATTAGCATTCACAATTTGCCAGTCAACACTCTCAACAGGTTTTGCTTTTCTTGACTTCAAACAAAACAAGATAACCACTGAAGAAACTAAGATGAGAACCGAAACCACACCACCAACGGTAGCACCAACGATTATAAACAAACGACGATTCTTGGTCTGTCCCTTTCCATCTGGAAAAGATCCCCGTTCCTCAATCAGCTGCATGATTTCTACTCCATTTAGAAAAGCATTTGGAGTACGTGAGTCGCTTCGGGGTCCAACAGATATATTCATAAAACCAGAACCATCTGAATCCACTACAAAATCAACATAGAAAGGAGCTGCTAATTGTGGAACTATATCATATGGACTAATCGGCTGACGAAATACACCATTCATGTAGACATTGAAAACCGTTTGATTCCTTTCTTGACTAATGATGTCACAGAAATGTAGACGCACGAAAAATATACCATTCTTATTTACTTTAAAATCCCAAGTTATATTAAACAAGTTGTTATCATTTCTCTCAACAACTTTATTCATTTCTTTGGCAGTTTTATAAACAAAGTCAGGAGCATCATATTGACTAGCTCCTCGTTCTGTATCATAGTTAAGGCTATCACTAAACTTTGAATGGTTCTTTGCTGATTCTTTGATAAACAAGGAAGCATCATCAGGCAACCAATTTCTCCTCATCGTATCATTTTCGGGCGTAATTACTGAACCACCAACATTGATCCTATGAATTACAGTCAAACCACTCAAGGACAAATCTTTATTACTAATATTGCTATTTCCTTGACGAGTGACATGAGTAGCTGAGTCAGGAATGAAATCTCGAGGAGTAATAAATGCTTCTATAGCATTTACAAAGGCAAAAGATGATTCTTGAGGTTTAAAGCTGATTTTCAACTTGGAATTTTTCACAGGGAGTAAAAACTCTTTGACGACAGGAGAAGTTACGTTTCTTGGTACAGTAAAATTAGACAAAACGAAAAACCCAGATGCTAAAACGTCGAACTTCGCATTAAAAAGATCAGAAAAAGGAAAGAAATGAAGTCTTACTATGTAAAAACCATTTTCGTCTGTTTCAAGTTCATAGGAAGAATCTTGTCTGAAAATTCTGGCAGTTTCATAGATTTCCGCTAAACCTCTTGAAGTGGGGCCTACAGAAGAGCTACTGTGGTCGGAGTCGGAGATCAAGTCGCCGGAAAAAGTAATGGCTCCGGCGGGAACGCTGGAATGTGAACCACAGTTGATGAAGTATTTTTGAGGGAAAGTGTAATTAGATGAAGAGGATATTGAATAGGAAGGTAAAGAGAGAAGGAAGATAAGGGAAAAGGTGAAAAATGAAAGAAGATTTGCCATGGAAAGAAATGGCGGAGAAGAGTGAGGGAGATGAAGGGAAGTGAAGAGGACAATTATTACGCAGATGGAAATGAATGTGTAAAAAAGAAGGATGATGAAGTTGACTGCATGCTGACTTCAACAAGACTTACAACTACAACATTGTTCATTGGTTGATTTTTTTTATTTTTTATTTTGTTGTAATTCTTAGGCTATGATAGGCTAAAAAATATTTAAAGGGGTTATTTGGTACTAGAGGTAAAAATAATAATCTTGCGATTAAATATAGGATTATCTTTTGTGTTTGATTGAAATTTTTTATTTCGACTGTGACTAATCCGGTGATTATTTATATCATAATTTTGATATCGGTTTTGCATCATATTCCATGTGAGATAATAATTTTGAGATTGGGTAATTATTTGTTTAAAATAATTAAAAGGTAAAGATATATTTTTTCTATACTCTTTTCCAGATTCCTTTAAGAAGAAATATGTTAAAACAGATAATTTTTACCTGTATTTATTTAATGTAAAATCAAATACATGTTTTATATTATACTCAATATAACATTAACTTCTTAAAATAATGAACCAAATAGCTAGGAAACATATATTCACTAGTTAGTCACGTTATTATTTAATTCCTCCGGCATATTATAAGGTGAAGAAGGAATGTGAAAAAAGGACGATGAAATTGACTGCATATTGACTTGGAACGAGACTACCACTGTACCACGTGATAAACATCAGATTGTTAATTGGTTGGGTTTCTTTTTCTTGCAATTCTTAGGCCATGATTGGCTCAAAAAGATGTTAAGGGGTTGTATGTAAAGGTGTCTAATGGGCCGGGCCTATCCGGAACCGGACCGGCCTGATATGTAGGGGGGCGGGTAGGGCTGGGTAGGAGGGTAGAGGGGGTTGGTCCGTTTATTTATTTTTCTCGGTTAACCGGACCGGTCAAACCAGATTAAAGTGAACAATATACTTTACCGGGTTAACCAGCCCGGTACAACGGCCATATTTTTTTTTTTTAATTTTTTTACTTGTGGGGCCCACTTAAAATAGGGGCAACGGTCACCTTTGCAGGGATCCGTTGCCCAGCGGTCAAATTTGTAGAATAGTCATTTTTTGGGCCTTTTTTCTTTAAAAATTAACACTTTTTCAATTTACAAAATTAACCTTTTCTAACTATAAATACACCCCTCCTCTTCTTCATTTCTTCACTCATCTCTTATTTCTCAATCTCAATTTCTCTCATTCTCCAATCTTAAATTCATCTTCTAAATTTATTTAGCTTTTTTTTTTTGAATTTAATTTATCGTAAAAGTTATTTTATCATTTGAATTTTGAAGTTTGAACAATTGAACTTCAAAATTGAAATACTTGACGTTTCTTCGTGGTAACATTGGAATTGCATAATCATCAAGTGCTCAATTTATTGCCGAATTTGGTGCACTCCCTCCAACTCTTTCTCTTTTTTACCATTTTATTTGCATATTTAATTTTTGCTTATACTTAAATTTTTACAATATGTTTAATGCTGCTAAAAGAGCGTGTAGAAAAGTTTTTAGTAGGGGAAATAAAAAAAGAGTAGTTCTTCATCATCTGTAGCGTGTAGTAATAGTAATACCCCATTTAAACATGTTTCCGAAACATCGCCTAATGATAATATAGATTATGAACAACTACAAGAAGATTTTGGAATAGAAGATAATGAATTAGAAATGAAAGATGAGCTACCAGTTACACCTGATAGTGTTGGAGTTGCTACAAGGGGTGGTGGTCGTGGTGCTAGTAGTAGACCACCTGTGGCTCCGACTACTAATCGTAAAAAAAGAAGTAAGGTTTAGAATTTTTTTGACATAATTGAAGGTACTGATAGAGTTAGATGCAAACTTTGTAAAGTTGATTTTAAACATCTGGCTGGAGGAAATTTAGAGGGGACTGGGACTCTTAGTAGACATATGAGAGTTGATCATCCCATAGAATGGGGCTCTGACGGTGATGAAAATCGAATAACTCTTAACCCTACTACTGGAGGACTTATAAAATATGATAAAATGAAGAATCGTGAGGAGTTAGCAAAAATGATTGCTTTGGGTTGTCTACCTTTTTCTTTTGCTTCTTCATCATATCTTATTATGTATATTCAAAGGATTTATAATCCTTTATTTAAAGGTATCCCTAGAAGTACTTGTAGAGCTGATATTTTTAGATTGCATGGACAATATCAAACATACATACGTTATTTGTTTGAGCACCTTCCTTGTAGAGTTTGTCTAACTTTTGATATTGGTCATGTTGTTAATGAAAATGATTATTTGACACTTACATGTCATTGGATAGATGATTTATTTTGTATGCAAAAACGTATTATCGCTTTTAAATATGATGAAGATCAGAGTCATACTGCTGTGTTTATAAGTAGTACTATTAGCGAAGTTGTTCAATTTTATAATCTTAACCAAAAAGTATTGTGTATGTCTTTTGATAATGCTTCTAACAATACTGCCGCAATTTCATTATTAAAAATGCATTTGCAACCGCCACTTGAAGAAATTTTTCATGTTAGGTGTGCATGTCATATTTATAATTTAATTGTTAAAAGTGGCCTTGATTTATTTTCAACTGAGATTACTCATGTTAGAAGAGCAGTTGGTGTTATTCAAGGAAATAACAGACAATCTAGAATTAGGGAATTTAAGAATAAGTGTACCGAGTATAACCTTAAACCAAGATTCATGCCAGACGAAATTGTTACTAGGTGGAATTATACTTACATATTCTTAAAATGTTGCTACAAATATAGATTTTCAATAACTGAAGTTGCTAATGCACATTGTACTGATAGAAATCATATGTTAACACCTGCTACTTGGGAGGTCATTAATGATGTTGTTCAATTTTAACATAAATTTTATATAACTACTGTTGAGTTTTCTGGAGCATACTACCCAACTGTTACAATGGTTTTAGTACATATAACTGAAATTGCTTTTCTATTCTTTGAATTTAAGAAGAAAGAAAAATATACGGCTGCTGTTGAAGAAATGCAAGACAAATTCAAAAAATATTTCTTTCCAATTCCTCAGATTTACATAATTAGAGCTGTTTTAAACCCTTCTATTAAGATGGCTGATTGTCACCAATTAATCAATGTTTTATATACTTACATGGAGATTGGATCAGATGAAACCCCAGATATTTTTACTTGTATGAACAATCTAAATGATAATTTACAAAAAATATATACATATTATGCAAGTATAGTTGATGATGTTGCTCATAATGTAGCCAATGTTAATCCCACTATGCAGTGTACCACTTCTTCAACTTCTACTACTTTGTATGATGATGAAATAATTGATAGTTTTAATATTTTTTCTACATTTGCTACAACTCAAACCAGTAGCAGGAACATTGGTGAACTTCAATTCTACTTGCAGAAGCAAAAGGAGATTCGCACAAAGGAATTTTTAGCGTTGGGATGGTGGCGTGAAAATGAAAAGCAATTTCCTGTTCTTTCAGCTATGGCTCGGGACATACTGAATGTGCCAATTTCAACTGTTGCATCAGAGAGTGCATTTAGTCAAGCAAGACAACAACTAGGAGACACCCGTCACTCATTGGGAAGCAATGCCTTGGAAGTTCTAGTATGTTTCAGAGATTGGATTAGATCGGAACGAAGAAATCAAGGACGTAAAGATGTTGATAGCCCTGAAAACGAGGAACTTGGAGATATATTAACACATGGTAACCCATCTGAATTTAACACTCCATAAGAAGGACAATCAGAATCAGTTCATATTGATTATGAAGAACTTACAAGGGCAATGCAAAACCATTGAATTTGCTACTTGTCAAACGTAAACCTTTTAATTTAAACTTGTAAGTTGTAACTTAGAAATAATTTTTGAAATTTGAAATACATATTGCACTTGCAATTTATAAGTGCAATTTTTTCCATATTCTTTGTTTTCTTTATATATTTTACTATATATTAATATAAATTACAATAGTTGTACAAAATAAAAAATAAAAAAAATACTGTAACCGGCCTGGCCCGGCCCCTTAAGCCCCTAACCCATACGGTTAAGTTTTTACCCGGATTAACCCGAACCCATTAAACCCGTTAACTATAACCCGTAACCGGCCCGGTACCCCTACCCGTCCGGTTCAACAAAAACCCAACCCGGCCCGGCCCACCAGTTAGACACCTCTAGTCGTATGGTACAATAAGGATAACATTTTTTTTGGACTAAATGTGAAATTATTTTATTTTGTGTTTGTTTAAAGAAAATTATTTTCAATATAAGTAATCTCGTGATTATTTACACCACAAATTTTGGAATTATTTTTATTTTTTATTACACGTGAAATAATAATTCCAGAATTATTTAATCCTAACATAAAATAATCAAAAGACAAAGATGTCTTTCTCCAAAGTTTTACTTCCAAAGTTCTTCAAGAAGATTAAGGTCTCAGATAAGGAAACAAGAGTTTATCCAAAGTTGTCTAATGTATTGCAATCCCAGTATAGTTTATTCGCAAACCATAAGACCCAAAGGTTAATACAAATATATAGACGACCCCTTAAAGTCGGTCTTAGTTTTTATTTTGACACCTCAACTTTAGGGTGGTAAGTGGATCAGTATGGATCCGCGGCTAAGTGGGCTAGGACTTGTTAGAACAATTAAAGGTGGGCTTGAGCCGGTTTCGTGGACCGGTTATTAGATAGGAACCATTAGGACCGGGCCCGTTTGGCCCGCCAATGGACCGGGATCCGGACCGGTCCCTTGGCGGACCAAACGGACCCAACAGATATTTTTTTGGAAATCTTATACAAATGTCCTAAATAAGTCTCAACTTACCGACCTCTAGCCATCAGTCATAGACTTACCAAAACTAGCCAAGCGCGTATAAAGATTGAAAAACCACATAAATAAGATTTTTTTCTCTCAAAGAATCACATGTAAAAATCTCCTTCCATATTTTTAAGCGTGATTAGCAACATTAGATGTAAGACCGAAAGGAAGTTTCATGGATGATGTAGCAAAATAAGGTGATGAAATACAAAAAACATATATACAATATTGCAAAAATCTAAGCAAAAAGGAACTTTTTCAATGGGTATAATTGAAATTTATTGAAAACATATAGATAAGTCAATATACAAAATTTGAGGAAGATTGGAGGTGATTTGGACTGGTTTTGTATCAAAATTCATAATTAAATCGAGTAAAAAAATTCTTCTGCGACACATGTATCAAACAATGTATCACACATGTATCTCACACAGACACACACAGGTATATATGTGATACACAATTGATATAAATATGATACATATGTGATACACAGTGATATATATATATATATATATATATATATATATATATATATATATC
>ML432069.1:69859-83759 GCA_005239525.1 Nicotiana knightiana | reverse complement strand
TGCTTGTATTTAGTTTGATATCAAACCATATCTTTACAGAATATCCGCTTGAATCAATATTTGTAACTTCACTAATTTTTTTCAGGAAAGAATTGAATGATACTTGTTTATTAATTAGAACAAGCTTTGTATCATGATCCAAGTATTTGAAGTCAGTAGTCCACCTCCCATTGAAATTAAGTACAACGCAGACTGAACTCATCCTAGAGAAGCATGTTTAGTGTCAAGTATTAGCATAAGAATTTAATTATGAAAAAAAGCTGAAGTTTAAAGAAAAAACTTCAGCACATTCAGTGCTAAAGTATTAGAAAATGAACTAAAAAACTTCAGCATCTTGTGGTGAGGTTTTTCATGACAAATCTATTGTATCAAGGAGGAAAAACTACAGCACATTCTGTGCTGAAGGAGGAAAAACTTCAGCAAAGTTTTTGAAAAAACTCATCAAAAAACTATAGAACACAGTACATAACTTAAGCATATTATTAGTGCTGAAGTTAGCCAAAAAAACAAATTGTTTAGCAAAAAATTCACCAAAACTTTAGCAAAAAATCTCAGGTATCATGAACATCAGTCAGATTCGAAAACTTACAATTTGAATTTTTCTTTGGGAGAGGAGATCTGAGAAGAGACGGAGGATCGGTGAAGTGTTTTGTGCGTGATTCAAATGTGAGAAGAGACGTACGTGATTCAAATATGAGAAGAGACGGAGCTGCGTGATTTTTATATGTTATGTCAGGGGTAGAATGGTCATATTAGTGCGGATTTTTTGTCAGCTGGCTACCAAATCAATAATTTTTAAAAATAGGGTATAGGTTAAAAGGTGGCTGCTATGTAGGGCATGACTGCAAATCGCCCTAGAAAAAGCAGCCGATGTTCCTAATCCAAGAAGTAAGCCCAACCAATCGAATGGGCTAAACATCGTCCCTCAATTGAAATTCAAAAATAGCCAGATTTACAAGTGCTCGTTCAAAAATAGCTACAGTTTCAAAAGTAATCGAAATTTAGTCACTTTTCATGTAAAGATAAATCTGAATGAAAACATTGTCCAAATCCGAAAAATACTTCGGCATAATATACTGGAATTTCAGCATAATATATTGGAACTCCAATATAATATACTGGAGCTCCAATAAAGTATACTGGTCCAGTATATTATACTGGAAGTTCATACACATGTGCTCGAATCTCCACTATATTATGCTGGAACTTTTCGCGTGTTGGACTTCCAACATAATATGCTGGAAGTTCATACACATGTGCACCGAACTCCAGTATATTATGCTGAACCGGTCTCTGTTGCATCAAAATAGTGGCTATTTTTCAATGACTTGGCAAACGCTGCTACTTTTGAATGACCAGTCCATAACATGCTAGCCCGTGCTATTTTTACTCAATTTTGATTGAAATAACAAATTGTCCCAATACAAAATAAAATAAATTGATGTTTCCCCTTTTTACTAATTCTTTTTTTTTTTTTACTCAGCCAAAAAGTTAGGTTAAGGCCTGATTATTATTCAATCCAGATTAAAGTGCTGAATTTAAAAAGTCTCAACTTTAATTTTATTAGTTGGTATCAGGTAAAAGAAATTGATTTCTTCTACTACATAACAATAGGTGGAAGGTCTAAAAATCACATTAATTCCTGTTATTTCTCTCCAACTAAAAATTTGGTCTCTACCTTAATCTATATCTTTGATCTCAAATATCAAGTACATAAGATTTTGTAGTTTCTACTTAAAGTTTTGATTTTAAAATATCAAATTTGGTCCTCATCATGTACCTGAAGTTTCAAGTAACCTCAATAATAATAATATCTATACAATTAAAAAGAATTAACAACTTTCAGGATAACTTGTTACACAAAAACAAAAAATAAACCAACAAAATCAACTTTTTGATCATATCATAATTCAAGAATTAAACACAAAGAATATTCAAGCTAAGTCCGGCTGCACAGACAAAGCTTTTGTTACAAAATATAGAAAATAAAGAATGCATTTATATATATATATAAAACCAAACCCCTAGCAATCTTTAATCGAGAGGCTGATCATTAGAAGAAGAAATAATTAGAAACGCAGTCGTGTCGCTATAGATTTGGATACAGTTCCATGGAAGGAACCATTGATTTGTAAATCTCATATATAAGTCTGTTCTCAAACTCAGTATTTGTATAACCCAATTTAGCCTCTCTTGCCTTTGGAATCCTTTTCGCACCAAACACGTTCCCATTGTTCAATGAGTTTACATTTCCAGCCAACGTAATCATCATGCTCATGTAAGCATTCTTGAACTTGTTCCATAACTTCAATGGTGAAAGAATCTTCAACTTCAACTTTGGAATTGCTTTAATCCTCCATTTTCTTTTGTTATTTCCACCATTTGTTTTACCAAACCTAGTAACCTTCATGTTCTTCCTTCCTGTACCATCTAGACGTTGGTATCTTCTTCTTCTCCACTGTCTCTTAATTAAGCCACCACTAAATATGCTTTGAACCAAATCCATCTCTCTCTCTCTCTATGTCTATGTTTATGAGAGAGGTAATTAGTGAGTTATGATATTTGTTTTAGGCCAAAAGGGATTACTATTTATATTAGGGAAGAATACGTAAAACAAAGAAGGAATTAAGAGGAAGGTGTTCCGAAATTCCCTGGAAAATCAAAGACATTAAATTGACATATTATGGTCAAACTACGAGTCAAAGATAACTTTTCAAAAAAAGAAAGTCAAGCACCCCAATGAAGAGAGAATATATAAAGCACGAGGATATTATTAAGAAAGAATCCGTCTAGAAGTTTGACAGTCAAAATAAATTGACCCTCTGGAAAAAAGACAAGATATTTATTAATTTTGTTTGAAGATAGTCGTCTACCAAGACTTCTACTAGTCGAAATTGGTTGCTAAGCCCAAGCCATTTTTGCAAGATTTTTTTTTGCACACTCTACATAGAATTTTAGATTTTTTTATACTTCCTTTACAAATATATTTATATGGAGAATAATTATTAAAATATCTATGTATTATCCTTATTGCTACTCCTATTAATAGTTCAGAGTCTTCAGAGATTGACCATTACCCTCAACAGTGAAAACTTTTGTTTCCTAGCACCATTATCAGCAACTATTATTCCACTATAAACAATTGCTCTTAGCAGAATGAAGGGCAATTTGTTTCTGAATCTCCATTGTTTTTACAGGTAACGTGTGCCAAATTGAAATTCTTCAATTATATTTGTTTTAGTTTTTTTCTTTTTTAAACAGACAGCTAGTCAAAGATAAACAAAAGTAACATATATCATTATCTCCCTCTATGATTCAGCCAAAAGGATTTTTCCCCAAAAAACAAAAAAACTTTGAGAGTTAACCAAACAGGTTATCTGAAATACTCTGCAAACTTCTCAAAAAAAACTTTCAAATGGGATCTAAGTTTTCTCAGATTTTTCCATAAACAGCACGAAATCCAGAAAAAAATATCCTTTAGCTTTCCAATAACTAACTTGAATTTTAAACACATTTTAAAATTTTTTGAAACATAGAAAACCATTTTATGTAACAATTCAACTTTACCAAATAACTCCTTTAAGATATACGAGTACTGATTATTCTCAAATTAGTTCTGAAAAGTAACATCTAAGGGTCAATTAGACATACTCCCTAAGATTTAACCTAATTAGCGAGTTATTTCAAGACCAGATAAACCTCAGTATTAGGGGTGTACAAATCAAACCAGAAAATCGCACCAAATCGATTAAAAAATTCAATTAGGTTTGGTTTGATTTGGTTTGATATTGATTAAAAAAATCCGAACCAAAGTGATATATATATATAATTTATATACTTTTAAGACTATTCATAAAATTTTCTTTAGAAAATGTCTAGAAATATTTGTGACTCTCTTGTGAGATGTAATATTTAGTTAAATATATGCACTATTTTTATTAAATCTAGATAATGGGTTGTGATCACTATCTTATTAAGTGTTAGTAAATGCGTCAATCTCTTTGTTCTTCCCTATTTTATATGCCGAAGGTCTATTAAATTCTTATATCTTTTTCAAATTTGAAGTGGTATTCCGATAATTTAAAATTAAATAGAACATATCATTATATATATATATCATATCGATTTTTATGTTAATTATTACATTCAGTTAACCTTGAAAGTGTACATCAGCGAAAAATTATTGTCAGACAATTAAAAATATAACTATCATATGTTACTAAGAAAATTCTCCCATAAGAATATGTTAATAGATTATATGTTTGATAATTTTTTTAAATATTAATTAAACATATATGTACTTATAAAATATTTAACAAAGTAAGATTGAAGTAATATTCATGTAACAAAAAAAATCGAAAAACCGAAAAATTCGACAAAATCGAACCAATCCAAATCGATATTGTTTGTTTGATTTGGTTTTGATAAAAACTAAACTAATCGGTCCGTGTACACTACTACTCAGTAGGATTAAACTCGTGTGACAAAACTATTTTTACCTTGTCGTGATTGTTCCTCTGTAATCTCTAAGAAACAAGATTCTCACTCTTTTCCGGGGGCGGAGCTAGAGTGCAGTGAGCTTGTTCGGCCAAACCCGGTAGCTTTGGTATATTTGTCTTAAAAAATCTGTAAAATATGTAAAAATTATTAATTTAGAACTCAATAATTTAAAACGATTAGAACCCCAAGCCCAAAAGCTTGAATTCTTGACCCCCCCCCCCCTTAATTACGTTTTACAGGTTTAACACTTCCCTCTATTAATATGTTAAATTTACTAACACTCTATGATTAAATCAAATCAATAATTTAATTAGTTAAAAATCAAAGTAAAAATATATATGATGTTATGTAACATTAGATTATGGTGGATGTTCATAACTCCTATAACACCTACTACTCTTCTCCATTATTTTCGTAACTCCCACTATTCCAATAGTTATGTTTGTAATTCTCATAACTGCATAATTTCCCTCATATCGTACATGATCTCAAATACTTAATGCCATATTTATAGTATTCTCTTATATACCTCTATGTAATACTATAAATAGAGGATGAGAAGTGATATTGTACATACTTGAATACATGGAAGAAATAAGAATCTTTCTCTCTATCTTTTAGCTTATTTTTTCTTGTTTTATATTGTTACTTTGAGCTAAGTTTCTTAACACGTTATCAGCACGAACTGCTAATTTCATTTTTTTCATAAAGACAGTGTGGTAGGCACTTGTTAACTTCTAAGGCTTCGGCCTTCTCATATCCCTTTGGCTGCTAGGTAATTTATTTTAATCTGTCTTCATAATGGTAGGAGTTTATCCATTTATACTGGTCAAATTTTATATTTCTTACTCCTTAGAAATCATATTTAACTCTATCACTTTGTTATCTTTAATCTTGTGCATATTTACGTGTTTTTGGGTGTTGTATTCAGTTTAATATGATGAACTACATTAGCATCTAAAATGTATTTATAACCACTCCAAGCATTTTTTTTTTATTGTCGTTAATTTTTGCTAGTTGAATACTACACTAGTATAGAAATCTGGATAATTTGGATGCCAAAATGATATTTTATCATTCATTATGATGGATATAAAGCAGATAATTTTAAAAGATGATTTTGTTATAGTTATCATAAATTTAAAATTATACAATTAAGCTATGACTTATATATTTCTTTAAGTCCTAAATATTTCTTTAAGAAACGTAACAGTTGCTATCACTTTCCATTGTGAAGTAATAGTTTCACTTTCTAGATTCTCAAGAGTGTTCAAAATAATTTTTTTATTTTCAAGAGTAAAATTATTTTGTGAGATAAATTTTATATTACTTTTACTATGATTACTGATGTTGTGAAGAAGTAATATTTATTATTTGATAACTTCTATTTTTCAAGATAATGTCACTAGATGCTATAAATAATTGATAAAGTTTTATGTTGATGTGAGGTTTGTACATTTATTTAAGAAAGCAAATTTGATTTGCTAAGCTGCAAATTAGTTGTGTACAGCTTTTTTGGCATGTGATTATGTGATTAAAATTAAGGCTTGAGAGTGAATCTCAATATTGTTTAGCCTATTATTCCATTGATCGAGGGTAAAACGGTAAGTTCAAGTCTACTGCACCGTGAGAATAAGACATTGGGTGTATGTTCCGGTGCACCATGATAATAAGAGTTGAGTTCGAGTTCCAACTCATTATGGCATAACATACCTTTATATGGGTAAGCCATTGAGTTTGAGTCTCAATGCTCCATACTAATGATATAATGACGACCAAAGAAAAATAATGTATTTTTCATGGAAAAGCATGAATCTTGTCTCACTTGATTTGCACCATTCTTGAAGTGAATATAGTAGCAGTGCGTAATTAGTATAATGAAGACAAGTGGTTGACCAATGAACGTGGGTATGCCATTGATCAAATAATAGTAGTCATCATTATGGTAATTCTAAAAATGAGAGCAATAAGGATTCTCAAAATATTCCTTCAAAATGTGATGTTTGCCATCAATGGGGGCATTTGCATCTACACCCGCTTTTTGTGTCACGTTTTAACTTGTGCCCGCTTTGTAAAAAAATTGCAAGTGTACCCGCTTTTTTGCATAACTTCAGCATACGGGGCTGAAGTAGCAAAGGCAATCACGCAAAACTTCAGCATTCTAGTAGAGGGGCCTGAAGTAGCAAGTGTGCTGAACCAAGTGTACTGAAGTTTTTGTTTGTAATTGATGAACTTAAGCATAATAGCTGAAGTTTTATTCTCTATTTGATGAAGTTTTTGTTTGTAATTGCTGAAGTTTTTGTTTTTGTAACTGGCTAGAGCTGAAGTTTTTGTTTTTGTAACTGGCGAACTTCAGCTCTAGAACTGAAGTTTTTGTTTTGTAACTGGCGAGTAGACGGGCCTGAAGTAGCAAGTGTGCTGAACCAAGTGTGCTGAAGTTTTTGTTTGTAATTGATGAACTTAAGCATAGTAACTGAAGTTTTGTTCTCTATTTGATGAAATTTTTGTTTGTAATTGCTGAAGTTTTTGTTTTGTAACTGGCGAACTTCAGCTCTAGAGCTGAAGTTTTTGTTTTTGTAACTGGCTTTTTGTAACTTCAGCATAGGGCTGAAGTAGCAAAGGCAATCACGCAAAATTTCAGCATTCTAGTAGATGGGCCTGAAGTAGCAAGTGTGCTGAACCAAATATATTTATCAGATTATTTAAAAATAAATTATAAATAATTATGTAAGTAGTAGACAAAAACTTCAGCTCTAGAGCTGAAGTTTTTGTTTTGTAACTGGCTAAACTCAGCTTTAGAGCTGAAGTTTTTGTTTATTAACTTACGTAATTATTTATAATTTATTTTTAAATAATCTGATAAATATATTTATGGCAATCATCTCATAAACTGAAGTTCCATAGCAGCACCAACAGCAGCAGAAGAAAGAAGAAGAAGAAAAAGAAGAAAAAGAAAACGAAGGAGGAGAAGGAGGAGGAGAAAGGGGCTGAAGTTATTTAAAAAGTGGGTACAAGTTAAAAGTTTTAAAAAAAATGGGTATAGGTTAAATGGGGGCAACCAAATAGGGTGCCCCGTGCAATTTTTACGCCATCAATGTGGTATAAAAATAATAAAGCATGCTCGTATGATTATAGTCCACTTAAAGAGAATGGGACTTGTGATATCCGTTATAAATGCAGACTCATTCTTGAAAGTGAATGTGAAAATATATATGTGATTCAAATTATGCATATAAATATGTTTATGCAAGGTTGGATGAATACCACAACTCACCTCCAAAGGAGGTTTGAGAAAAATAAAGATAATGAACATTATAATGTGGTTACATGAATATGTCATTGGTTGCGTACATGCGGTATGCCAAAAAATATTTTGCCAAGCCTTATAAAAAGTTATTAAAGGCAATAGTAAAGCAAGAAATGATTTTGCTTATCATGATGGAATCACATTCCATAGTAAATTATGTGTTTATTAAAATAAATATCAGTTGGCATGACCGGTACGCCATCCCGGTTCAATTATGTTGCGAAAATTAATTGAGAATTCACATTGGCATATATTGAAGAAATAGAAGATTCTTCAAGAATTCTCTTGTGCAGCTTATTCTCATGATATACCAACTAAGGTTGGGATTGAATCTCTTGATTTCTGGAACATATAAAAGGTGATATATATGGGCCCAGTCACCTGCCATGTGGACCGTTTACTGTTATATAAAGATGCATCTATTGTATGGTCACATGTATGTTTGTTATCAACTTGCAATTTAGATTTCAAGGTTGATTGCTCAAATTATTAGAGCACGGTTCCAGATTATAAATTATGATGATTTATCTTGATAATGCTGGTTTAAATCTAAGTTAGTTTAGCAGAATTGTATGCCTCTAACTAGAGCTAAACCATTAGTTATGAGAACAAAAATTCCAAAAAAAAATTTGGTATGAGGTATATTATTTACTATACAAGAGCACTTGTACGCATCTATCCAACAAGTTATGAAAAATTCTCCCAATCATAATTGGTTCAGGGTCAAGAACCAAATAATATTTTATCTAAAATTATGATTATGCTATATGATTTAATTATGCCACCACATTACACAAAGATGGGTTCCTAAAGAAGGTAGGAAAATGTGTTAGTGATCCCAACATGGGGGGGGGGGGGGGAGAAATTGGGCAGCCGAAAAAAGTGATACGTGGAATGAATTATTATGAATACATCTAGATCCTCGCACAAGAAAATGTGAGCTTGAAATTCAAGTGATAATTCATTTCCAAAATATTGTTAGGCACATTTGCTGACCTAAAGCTACATGTCATATTCCAGCTGCTAATGCTCCAAATAGAATAACGTCCATGATGGACAGAATTTATGGCACGCATGAAGCGTAATAGACAAATTGGTTCCAAAGATAAAGATCCTTGAAGAAGGAGATGATTTTTGTTCAAGATGGTCATAATAAAGAGACAAATGTTTTATAAGAGCACCACGACATAACACTTTATAGATTTCATGGGAGAGGCTCATGTACATGAAAATAATGAGATCTCAATAAGTTATGTCTTTATTGAGTGATGATGGAACCGATGCAACATGATCGTCGACGATGTTGTTAATATAATTTAGCGCTCAATTTTTATTAATATTGACGAGGATCTTGGGCTCAAATCTGTCATAGAATATGGACAGATAAATGATTGGTCAATGAAAAATACGCAATCAAGATTGACTTCACTTGAAAAAAGTAAAGTTTTGGACTGATAGTCCTAACACCTAAAGTATAAAGCACTAGGGTGACACAAAATTTTTCGTAAATGTTCTAGTATTGATTATATGGAAACATGTTCTCTCGTAGTGGATGTAATTGCTTTACGATTTTAATCTGGCAATACCTGAAAAATTTGATATGCGTATGTATAAATTATTGAAGGATTTAAACTGTCCTGAAGCATATTAAGATTCTCAAGAAATTTGTTAAATAAGCTTCAGCAAATCCTTATGTGGGTTAGAGTAATCATGGCGTACATGATTTTTCTTTGTGTCTAATGCAATTGGTGCACTAATGTATCTTGCTAAAACCATGAGTATAACAATATGCTCGCAAGATATAGTTTTACTTCTATGCGGAGATATTAAAGTACCATTAGTGTTATATTGCAAAAGGAATTCTTGATATTAATTTGTTTATTCTAATAAATATTGTCAAGATTTTGTTGGTTTTGTAAAGCATGCATTTTTTTAAAAGTTCATTTTTCAAACAATCTATTTGCACGTGAGGGTACTGCTATATTATGATATTCAACAATATTCTACTTGCATTGAAGACGATACTGCATGCATAACTCAATTACAAGAAGGACTAATGAAGGAGACAAAATAGAGCATATTTCACCAAAGTTCTATTTCAGATATGATCGATGTTCAACAAATTTATTCAAATGATATTTTTGTCAGGGGGAGCGTATCACCCGCTGCTCTCTTTTTCCTTTAGCTAAGGTTTTATCCCATTGGGTTTTCCTGGCAAGGTTTTTTAATAGGCAACAAATAATGCGTATTACATGATATATGTATTTTTTTTCCTTCACTAAGATTTTTTCTCACATGATTTTTTTCTAGTAAGATTTTAATGAGGCACATCATCTATGGACATCCAAGAAAGAGTGTTATGAAATATTAGATTATGGTGGATGTCCGTAACTCCTATAACACCCACTACTCTTCACCATTATCTCCATAACTTTCAGTACTCCAATACTTATGGCGTAACTGTGACGAACTTACCCCATTCTGTACTCCCGAGGCCTTGAAAACCTTATTTTTAGTTGCCTCGATTTGTGTGCACAATCCGGACGCATAGCCCGACAGCTTAAATATGAATTTTTGTAAAAAATGCTAAGATTTGATATTAAAATAAATAAATTTAACTTCGGTCAATATTTTGGATAAACGGACCCGGACCTGTGATTTTACGGTCCCGGAGGGTCCGTAGGAAAATATGGGACTTGGGCGTATGCCCGGAATCGAATTCTGAGGTCCCAAGACCGAGAAATGAATTTTTGAGTAAAATTGTTGTATGAAAATATTTAAGGAAATTGAAAATGAAATCTGATTAGAAAGTGATGGTATCGGGCCCGTATTTTGATTCCGGCACCCGGTAAAGGTCATATATATTGTTTAAGCATTTTTTGTGAAGTTTGGTTGAAATCGGATTTCGTTTGACGGGTTTCGGACTTAAAATGGAAATTTTGATGTTTTATGAAATTTGATAGAATTCATGGATTTTGAGGCCTAATTCGATGTATATGATGTTTTTGGCGATTTGATCGCACGAATAAGTTTGTAGGATGTTGTAGGAGTTATCTGTGAAATTTGGTATCATTCCGAGTCGTATAGGTCAGTTCGGCACGTTGTTAGCGATGTTTAGAAACCTTAAAATTCCTAAGTTTGGTTCTTGAGGTTTGGGAGTGTAATTTCGGGTTTTAGCGTTATTTTGAGTGTTCCGAAGGCTAGATCGAGTCTGTAATATGATTTGGGTCTCGTTGGTACATTTGGACTAGGGCTCGGGTGGGCCCAGGTGCCTTCCGGACACCTAACGGGGCTAAAAACCAGCAAACAAGGTTGTTGGTGCACCTGCTCTGGTGTGACGGCAGGTGCGGTTGCCCAGCATCGCAGGTGCGAGACCGCAGGTGCGGTCCCAGGCATCGCAGGTGCGGTCACCAGTGANTCTCATAAGTGCGAGACTGCAGGTGCGGTCCCTAGAGCCGCAAGTGTGAGTTCACTGTTCTGGCAGTGAGTTTTTAAAACGGGTTTTAAACCCATTTTTCTCATTTTCCATCTTCTTCCTTAGGCGATTTCCTCCATTTTTAAGAGCTATCAACCAGGTCTCATAAGGTAAGTGAATCCCACCTGGAGACTTGTTTCATGCATGCATCCTAGCCTAATTAACTACATAAACTAGTGCAAAAATTCAAGAAAATTGGGTAGTAACCTAGAACTTGTGATCACTTTAGAATTTCTGTGAATTGGCCATGAAATCAAGTAAAAATCGTATATTTATGATCCTTAGGCTTTGAGTGAGTGTTCCCTTCGAGAATTTCAAGAATCCGAGCGAGCGGGCCCGGGGTCGAATTTTGATAATTTTGGAAGAATGCTAGGAAATGGATAATTAGGCCATGTAATTGAATCATTGAATCCTTATTGATATACTTAAGTTGATTATGTCTAGATAATACCATTCCGGAGTCAAATTCTAAAGGAAAGGCGGTGTTAGAGGGTTGATTGCTATACTTTGGGCCCGAGATAAGTGTTTGGTCTAACCTTAGATTGAGGGAATAAGAGTTGAGTATAATTTGCTACTTGCTAATTGTCAAATACGATGTATAGGCATGGTGACGAATATCTATACATTGGTGTCTAGCATGACAGTGAGTCCATATATTGTGAATATTCTGATTTTATGGTAATTTCCATGCTTAATTGATGATTTCTATATGTTGTGAAGAATATGTGAAGGGAATTGTAATCTTTAAACTATGTTGGAGCATTGGCTCAGATTGTAATACGAATTATGAAGATATATGAGATAATTGTATCCTTTGGAGCATTGGCTCAGATTGTAATACGAATTATGAAGATATATTAGATAATTGTATCCTTTGGAGCATTGGCTCATATTGTAATACGAATGATGAAGATATATGAGATAATTGTATCCTTTGGAGCATTGGCTCAAGTAATAGAGTAAATTATGAAATGAAGTGAAAGAAAGGGAAGGAGCTACTAAAATATACCCTTGTCGGGTCATTGTTGCTTTTGATATTGTCTCCCTTATTGGGATGTTAAGATTACTATTATTGTTCCCTTGCCGGGATTTAATGGTTTAATTGATGTTCCCTTGCCGGGATTTTTATTTTTACTCTGTTTATTTCCTTAGCCTTGTTTGTGATTGTTGTTGGGGTGAGGAAGAGTGTTTAAAGCACGGAGGGTGATTCCATGCCATGTTTACATTGATTATGCACGAGAGGACATTCTGTGCCATGTTCATATTTATTATGCACGAGTGGACATTCCGTGCCATGTTTATATTTATCATGCACGAGGTGACATTCCGTGCCATGTTTATATTGATTATGCACGAGGGGACATTCTGTGCCATGTTTATATTGATTATGCACGAGGGGACATTCTGTGTCATGTTTATATTGATTATGCACGAGGGAACATTCCGTGACATGTTTTATATTATTATTATGCACGAGGGGACATGTCGTGCCGCATCTTTCACTGTTTAATCTGTGTTGTCATTTCCCGTTATTACTTTCAGATATTTCAGACTGTTGTTTTCGTTTCTGTCATTTCAGTATTTTCTATCTCTTACCCCCAGCATGTTCTCCCCGTAATTTTATTCTTGTTTAGTTTCTGCTATACTATTGAACTACACAGGTACACTTTGTTGTCGTGTCTTAGCCTCGTCACTACTTCGCCGAGGTTAGGCTCGGCACTTACTCAGTACATGGGGTCGGTTGTACTGATGCTACACCTGCACTTCTTTATGTTGTGCAGATTACGCAGCCGGACCCGGAGGACATCATTAGTGGGAGTGTCTTCCAGCTTATCATAGAGGCTTCAAGGTATACCCGCTGGCGTTCGTGGGCCTTGGCGTCTCTTCCATCCCTTTGTCTTCACTTCTGTCTTGTTTTTCCTCTAGTTTCAGAGACAACTATGTATTCTCTTTTCAGACTTGTATTTAGCACTCTTATAGACAGTTCGTGAGTTTGTGACTCCAGGTTTTGGGAAATTTACGCATTGTTGTATTATGTTGTCCTTATTTAGTTTGAAACCATATTTATTTCCGCTGTTAAATTGTGAATCGTTTAGTTTATCCTATTAAATTGATGTTAATATGCTAGTTTACCTATGCACGTTGGCTTGTCTAGCGGGTTCAACGTTAGACGTCATCACGGTCCGATGGTGGGATTTCGGGGCGTGACAGTAACTCCCATAATTTCATAATTTTCCCCGTGATCTTCCTACATGATCTCAAATACTTAATGTCATGTTTATTGTATTCTTTTGTATAGCTCTACGTGATACTATAAATAGAGAATGAGAAGTGATATTGTACATACTTGAATACATGGAAGAAATAAGAATCTCTTCTCTTTTTCTCTCTATATCTATTAGCTTGTTTTTTCTTATTTTATATTGTTACTTTGAGCTAAGTTTCTTAACATATGACTTAATATAAAGTGATAATAATAATAATGTGTATATATCATATATTTTGACAGTTATAGCCTGTTTGGCCAAGCTTCTCAAGATGCCAAAAATATTTTTTTTCTTTCTCAAAAGCACTTTTTTTCCTAACTTGAGTTGTTTGGCCAAGCTTTTGGGGGGGGG
>ML432069.1:48701-69116 GCA_005239525.1 Nicotiana knightiana | reverse complement strand
AGTACTTTTGGGAAGAAGCAGCTTCTGAGAAACAGAAAAATTGCTTCTTCCCAAAAGCATCAATTTTGACTTTTCTTCTTACCAAAAATACCTTAACAAAATATAGTATATACCAAAATAACCGTTAAACTTAATACTTAGGATATTAATGTATAAATATTTTCTTATTATTTTTAGAATAACTTTCTAATATATAGTGACTTTAGGGTTGAATGCTTTTATATTTGTTGAATGATTTTTAATATATTTAACTTATATTAAAATAATTAAGTATTTTTAACTTTTATTTTGCATATTTTACTTAAATAAAATGAAAAGATTTAATTATTGTCTGTAATAATAAATTTTTAAGATTATTTATTTACTTATAATATTAACTATTAAGTAAATATATTCATGTCCTTATTCGTAATTTAATACTTAAAAGTATTTTTTGAAAAACTTAGTCAAACACAAATTATTGTTCAAAAGGAGTGATTAGCCAAACACAAACTGTTTCTTTCCAAAAATACTTATTTCAAAAGCCACAAACTGTTTCTTTCCAAAAATACTTATTTCAAAAGCACTTCTCAAAATAAATTGATTTCTCCGGCTTAACCAAATGGGGTATTAGTTGGTTCCACCATTTCTTTTTCCCTTATCCTCATTTCATTGGTCAACCTCCTGTTGGACCCCTGGGAAAAAAAAACACATAAACTTTAGCCCTAGATCAAGCCGACCCAGTTCCAGTAAAGTGAACTGATTCCGTATCCTTGAAGAAGAATGCAAGACAAAACCCTTCGCCTCAATGGTTTTGCTTATCGGAAAGCTGAGGACAGTTCCCTGTGGAAGTTGAAGGGAATTAATTTCAACGGGAAAAGGGGAAAACGTGAAGACAAGCGACTGTCAGTAACAGAATTCATCCAGGAAAACAGCCGGAAAATAGAAGAAGCAACGTTAGGTCCAGGTGGCGGCTTAGGTATTGGTTGCGGCATTGGGGTGGGACTAGGAGTAGTCGGAGGTCTAGGCTTCGGCGGCTCAGAATGGAACCATCTCAAGACGGTTTTCGGTGTGGGAATGGGTTGTGGTGTTGGTATAGGTTTCGGGTATGGGCAGGGGATTGGTGTTGGTTATTCATGGGAAGAATTTAAGTCTCGATTTTTTGAAGATAAAAGCAGTTCCAGAAAGCCCCTTGTAATTCGATTCTGATTTTTTTTTTCCTTTTCTTGTTATGCTATTTTTGTGTTTGTACCTCTGTAGAATTGCTATTTCCAGTAGCTTTTGTTTTGTGTTCCTTCATTTGCATTTTATCTCCACTAGCCCTAGGTAACGTTTTCGTGTCTATTCCATATAATTAGTACATAATTGAAAATTTTGTATCGTTTTGTACATGAATAATAAAATGCTTTAAATCATAATTATATTTATAAGAAAAGAATTGCACTTAAAAATCATAATAATTTAAATATTTAAGCTAAATAAATAGAAGAAAAAGATAAAATGTAAGAACCGTAAATAGCTAAAAAAATTATTTTACACATCGAAAATTCTTTGATAATCCCAAGCCAATTACAAAACTAACTTTTATTATTAATATTGAATGTATTATTAATATAACTTTTAAGGGCATAAAAGTCTATATTGTAGGGTTATTTTGGTCTTTCAAATTCAACTATTATTCTTCATGCTTATAATATAGTATATATATATATATATATATATATTATGAAGATTAGTAATTGTACAAACGCTACTAGCAGCTTCCTAGAATTCTAATTTGGAAGCGTTTAGGCAAGTTCATGTGATTGTACAAATTGAATATGGCAATTTTTGTATGGAAAAGTGGAGATTTTAACATCATCCAAGTGTTGAGAGGTTTGAAAAGGATGCAGAAATTTACGAGGAACCCATGTGCATTTCATTAGATCTGCTGCATTCTCAGATGTCAGCAGTCAACGTTTTCTCAAAAACAAATTAAGATTTTAGTCATATACATTCTAATCACTAAATTATAGTTATTATATTTGTTTACTTTAATTTATAACTAAGAATTAAAATAATTCGACCTAATTAGGCAGGAAAGGTAGAGATAGACCAAAGAAGTATTGGGATAAGGTGATTAGACATGATATGACGTTGCTTCAGCTTATACTTGACAGGAAGGCGTGAAGATCGAGAATTAGGATATAAGATTAGTAGATAGTCGCGCGTTATAATAATACTAGTGTTAGCCATCTATTTTCTTATTCTTCATTTTCTATTACTATCCGTAGTTCTTTTGTGTCAATCTTCTTAATATTGGTGTTGTTTCTTTTACTCTCTTTCTTACTATCTTATTGGTGCTATTGCTTCTTTTCTATCTTTATTTGAGCAGGCTACATACACATTACTATGATTTGTTATTATTGACATAAATATTAAGTGCGGTTAATTGGGCAAGATCCGAACCAAATTTGAGTTGACCACGAAAAAAGAAAATGAAATGAGCTGACATCTAATGTTTACATTAACATTCTTGCTTGCCAGACATCTGCTTAAAATTTACATTTGGTCGAAAATAGCAAATGACTACAAGAGAAATTTCTAAACTGATCTTGACTCATTCCTTCCTTTTCTAATTGATTCAAACAAGTCATAAAACCCTTGCTATTCAATCAAAAACGTTTGTTCAAATAAAGAGAGAACCACTAGCCATCCTTTAGCAAGTGAGAATTCTTCATTTAAACTCGCGCACCCTCGCATTGCCTATTCAATAAATCCTCCACTTTCAGCAGCAGAAAACTGAAAGTATCATCCTTTGGCAAACTGCCAACTATCATCATGCATAAATTTTCAGCTGCAGAAGAGAACATCGGCAGAAACACTCAAAGAAAGAGTATTTGTCTTTGTTAAAAATCTCACTTAGCACATTTTTGTACTGTGCACAAACTTTCTCCAAATTGCTATCAAAAGTTGCAGGTAGCAGTTTCATGAATCTCCCGATCTACTAATTCTGTACTAACTGGAAGGGTATAACATTCAATCTTAAAATAAAGAAAAAATGACGTAATAGGAGCAAATCGAACAATAAGAACGACGAGAAAATTCTTCACATGTTAGTATATGTAAGCACCCTGCAACAAGAGTGGCAAGAGAGAAATTTAGTCCATCCAATGGAGCATATTCTGCACAAGAGGTCAGTTCTGCAAAATAACCATGTACTCTGACAGCATTTTGTGTGAGCAATTCCAGCTAGGAACTGCCTTAAGCTAAACTACCTTCTCCCAGATTCTAGGTCTTCCGCGGGTGGACCAGAATCCCCAGATAAAGAAATGCCCATAAATGCGTGGTTGTTTCCCGCATTCTGTTGACTTTCTAATTGAACCTCTGCACTGTGTGTATTATTTACATTTACACCATTTGCAGCTTGTGAAGTTCTTTGGGACTCCTCCAGCACACGGAAATAAGCATAAGTTGCCCAGCCTAGAAGCACAAAATTGACAGACCATCAGAAAACAACTAGAAAAATGAGGGGGGAAAACTAAAACCATCTTCATAGTACATAAATCCTCTCCATGGCCATATTCTGTTCCTCTTCGGAGAACATAAACCAGAAACGTTTTCTAGATCCATTCATTTGTAGGGAGGAGGCTGCCTTCTGTAATGTAGCTGGGCTAAATTGTAAGGCCTTTTCCGTGGTCTAGCAGTAGTGTATTCCTTAGACGATTCACAGGTTTATCAGTTCTTTGGATGTTGGAGAATAGGTTTACTTTCTTTTCAACCATAGGCTTAAAAGAGGCAATCATCATTACATTTTCGGTAGGACATGATCCCTCAAGTCGCAGAGAGCTATTGAATGAGAGAATTAATCTCTTACCCATGTATAATCAACTAACTATAGTCATATGCATATATACAAATCACTTTACAACTAAAGTAACACAAAAGCAAAAGTGGTAAGAACAACTTGGAATCATCAATTCTACCTCCGAATCAATCACAGAATAAAAATTCAATAGAGTACTGTGAAGTGTGAAGGTTTCAACTTTTTACTGTGACACGCAGCACCCAAGTTTACCATGAAAGAGAAAGCTTCTGATATTCTATCAGGAAAAATTTCACACCACTGGAGGAAAGAGAGCATACCTTGAACATGATATGGAGGTGGGAAAAACTGCAAATAGCATAATGCTGCAACTACAAGACCTGCAAAGGAAAAAATCCTCAGATTTCATTATTGTCTCAGCAGTCAGTCTTAACTGTAAAGATACAAACAACAAATAATATCTAACAACACACACCGATTAGACCTCCAGCAAACACATCCTGCCAGTGGTGCCAATAGTCATCCACTCGAGAAATGGCAACCAGAGATGCAAGCAGAAGGGGAAGTAACACAAGACACAGTTTTGCAACATGTCCTCTGCGGTCAAAAACTTGTATCTTGCCAGATAAATAAAGTGACAGAAAGGTAAGACCAGCAAAGGACCCTGCAAGTTGATCCGAAATCCTCAAAGGTCAAAAAAACAAGAAAGAAACACCATAGACACATTCTGAGACACTGTAAATTGCAAGTCTATGCCCCGCACATGCAATCTTTCCCCGTACAACGTATGAGAACATGTAATGAGACAAGCATTCTACTTACAGGAGGTATGCCCACTGGGAAAACTCTTATGCCCTTCCTTGACAATATTTTTATCGCCATGGCATACAACATCTCCCCATTTATCATAAACCTGTTGACCCATCAATATTTACTGAAATACTAATTTACAAGGGAGGAGCCTTAGTCTATAACTAGAAGTATGAAAATATAACCATCAAGGCAGCATACTTCTTTTCCATCTGGGAAACAGCGCCAGAAGAAATCTGGCCTAGGCCGTCCAACTGCATCTTTTATGACGTCTGTGATAACAGCTGTTATCAGAACAGAGAACAAGAGCCCTGCCATCACAACATAATTAGAGGACGACTACCAAAAAGCTTTTACATAAGCAAGAACATATATAAACTATTACCACTAAAACTAGCCAAATCCAAAGAATAGCTTACCTAATATGGCATTATGAAGATCATAAACATCTTTTCGCCGAAAATAAAGTAGCAGAAAAACAACTATAGGCAACAGAACAGCATACACCTGATAACATGTGGAAATTGTGAAATCTAAATATGAGGTACTTCATTTGAAATGGAAAAGAAAATGAAAAGGAAATAAGTTTTGTAGCATCTGAATGAAAAATGATGATCAACTCACTGGCACAGCCCAAATAGGTACAGTGTTACTTTTTAGAGGATACTTGAGGTCGGACATCATGTCTTTTCCGACAAACCGATAAAACGGATGGATAGCATTCAGAATGACAACTATCGCCAAAAGTAGTAATAAGATCAGCCAGTCATGCAAGTGAGTCCTTGCCACTATCATACCATGAGACCTCACAGTATGTGACCCAAGCTGGGCACCCCTCATTCTGGCCTGCTAAGAACATGCAAAAGTAAGAACTACAAGTATTTTTATAATATGATGACGATGACTTATAACTTTGTCTAATTTTGTAATAAGCTGCATATATGAACACAAGTTAGTCTCCTTTTTCTGAATTTCAGAGCCATAATAGCGATTCTATTACTGAATTGGTTTAATAATCATCTGGTTAACACAAATGATGATAATAAGGTAATTTGCATCACAAATCTATTTGACCCCCAGGTAAATTTTATTTGTTTCATCACATAAGGTGAGAAGCCATATTGCCAAATCTACAAAGCTTTATATAGTCAACTATAAGGTTTTGTTATAAAACTAATAAAACAGTCTAAGGTAAAGCATACAATGTATCAGGGGTAGCCATTGGCCAAAATGAAAAGCAAGCATGACATGCCTAACAAAAAACTTTGTTGAAGAGACAATTAAATGAATAAAAATGTGTTCTCTCTAACTGCTTAAACTTTTAGATGAGATGATCACACCCTTCGACATGGTATCGGAGCAGACAAAGGCCCTGGGTTTGAGTCTCACGGCCAGCATTAAATAAATTTTCACGTGCTACCCAATGAAAAAAAAAATTACTTCTGCACGTGAGAGGACGTGTTGAAGAGACAATTAAATGAATAAAAGTGTGTTCTTACTAGTTTAAGATTTTAGATGACATGGTCACACACTTCAACAAAGCATATTGGAAGCCTAAAAAGTAAGATACATGGCTCATGATCAATCTAAAATGAGTTGTGGCCTAAAGGACAAATGGAAGTTTGAACATAACACGCTTTCAATAAAACTGTGGTACTTGTATGGTTCCAAGTGCATCTTGGAAAAATTAGCCAAAGTTCTTTTTGTCGGTTTACGAGTAGCTGTACATGACTCATAATAGGTCACAGGAATGTCCAGTCTTCTGAGTTTGCAAATATCTTGCCCAAGTGTTTCCCAAAAACCAGGACCAACTTATCCCATATCCTTCCTTCATCTTATAGTCTTGTATATGTTATGGATGGAATAACCCGTGCCAGCTACTCATTTCCATCCCAACTCCTTAGCACAGTTCCTTTAAGCTTAGTACGTCAAACATAAGAAATATATACCTGGTGTTTCTTGGGTGCTATCAGCGGCAGAAATAGTTGAGAAAATCCAGCAGAAGCTTCTGGCTTTTGACTTGATCCGTTCTGATTGAAAGCAAATAAATCAATCAATTGCCATGGTCAATTAAGTTGGAAGTAAAACTTGTCATGTCCTCATGACATGAGGAGAGGCGTATCAAAGATTTAAGCTCTATGGGTTCAACTTTAAAGGTTTTTAGCATAGAACTCATTATATATTCAAAGCTATGGGTTCATTTTACTATTTGTTGCAATTTAGAAGGTTACATCCTCCTCTAGTCACGAGTTACAAAACTAAAACTCAATTACATCATAAGTAGTATTCTGGCATTCAGCTGTTGCAACTAGTACAGTCAATGGTCACGTACTTATCTAAGACTTAAAATTCAACCCATAAATATCTAGAAGTAAGTGGCCTAGTTATCAAATTAGAGGTGCAGTACAGCAATAACATGACTAATCATACAACATGTAGAATTTCAGAGGCTTTTCGCAGTCTAATGTCTTGACATATTGTGTGGTTAGTGCAGTTGCATCAATCATAAATTTTGCAAGAACTGTGTAACTTTTAGAACTTCAGATGCTGCACTAATTCAGTACTGTTTTCCCAGGAGAACCGTGCGTAAAAAAGAACACACTTTACTTGGAAATGAAAGTATAAAAATGACATTACATCAGAAAGAGAGCTAAAACTGGGAAAGAAGAGATTTTACTAAAGTCACCAACATTTGAAGGCTAAAGCATTAAATCTTAACATCTGTCATCAACTTAGCCAGAGGCGGAGCCACAGTGTCGGCTATGGGTTCCATCGAACCTATTAGCTTAGGTTCAAATCATTTATTTGTCTTATATTCTTTTATTTATGTATAAATTATTAATTTAGAAACCAGTAACTTAAATAAGATTAGAACGAGGAACTTGAAATCCTGGCTTCCCTGTGATCTCAGCCGCCGTTGTTTTTTAAAAGGTACACTAAAAAGGAAAAGCAGATATTCGTTGCACATAATCCCGACGGACCTTAGACTGCGAAAAGCCTCCGAAATTCTTGAAAAAGAAAACAGATCTCAAATCCCACCACGACATTGAAGAACCAAAGAAACCAAGGGGAAAAAACAAAAAATAATAATTCGAAGAGGGAAAAACAAGCCTTAATCAGGAAATAATAGTGAATCAAGACATTAATAAATTAGAGCAGTATTTTCACGATAGTGACAGTAAGAGCCAGATTCCCACATGGGAAAAGCACAAAAACACGTCCACACAATAAACCCCTTATCCACCCTGATTTGGAACAAATTAAGAAGTAGCAGTTGTCAGCAAGCACTAACAAAGTCAACCCAGAAAAGATATAATAAAAAGACAATGGAGAGTATCTGTTAAAATAAAAAGACAAAGTTAAAACTTTTTGACAGAAGAGAATTATTTATTAATAACAACGAACAACAACGGGAAAATTTGACCTACTTAACGAACAGACTGAAATCAAAGAAGGGATCCTTTTCTCTGGTTTTCCTTTCATTTCAAACGGGATTAAGGGCTTTGTTTGGTAAGGTGTTGGCTTTGCTGATTTGCTACGTTGTCCAAAATCATGAATGCCACGTCTGTTGCGTTAGAATATTGTTGCTCTTCCGTCAACCCTAAAAGTAAAAAGTCTTATTTTTTTTTAAATTTTATGTTCAGCCAAACAAATTCACATAAATTAAAATATAAGTAACTATAAGTATATATGAGAAATTATAAAGTAATATAAAACTATTCACTATCGATTTGATTATGATTTAACTCAAATGGCTTTCTGCATAATAAACCAAATCAAATACTATTGAGGAAAAAACATAATTGTGCAATATTTTTAAAAAATTACAAAAGCTTAGAAGTATGACTTAATTTGCATTCCGCAACATCCTAAACAACTCTTTCCTACTTTTTCGCCCCACCATAACTTTTCTTTCCTAAAAACCAGCTCCCATAACTTTTTTCCTAAATCTATTTTCCTAAAAATTAGCTACCATAACTTTCTTCATTTTCCATTGTATCAGATTTATGTCTATGTCAACACTTAAAAAACGATTACTTTCTTCTTAAATATTTAAAAAGTTAACATATGCATAGTTTGATACGATGTATATTTTTTTTAAAATAATATACAATGTTTAATACTATCTTATAAGTGAGAGTTAGCAGAGAGCTCTCTGTCAATAGAGTCCGGAACCTAAATGTGGTCTTTTTGGACAAGTGTGACACAAATGTGTAAAAAAAAAAAAAAGAGTGACTATTCTATATATAAAACGTTTTTAAACTGCGCTATACTTTAACAGTGTTTTGACCGTTAAAGTATAGCACGGTTTAAAAGTGCGCTATATATATATAACGCATGTATAAATTGCGTTATGCTGGGCTGATATGACAGAGATATGTATAGCGTGTTATATACCGCGCTATATATACCGCACTATACATAGTTAAATACGACTCTTTCTTCTTCCCCACGATCAAAACCAGACGCCCACCCCATTTTTAAAACCCTCAAAACATAAATAGTCCCCCCACCCCACCCCCCATGTGACGACCCAAAGGGTCAGCACCTATGTTATTACCCATCCCGTACTTTCGAGGCCTTGAAAACCTCATTTTTAATTGTCTCGATTTGCGTGCGCAGTCCGAGCGTATAGCCGGACAACTTAAATATGAAATTCTGTGAAATATGCTAAAATTTGATATTAAAAAGAATAAATTTGACTTCGGTCAATATTTTGGGTAAACAAACTCGGACCCGTGATTTGACGGTCCCGGAGGGTCCGTAAGAAAATATGGGACTTGGACATATGTCCGGAATCGAATTCCGAGGTCCCAAGCCCGAGAAATAAATTTTTGAGTAAAATTATTTTCTGAAAATATTTAAGGAAACTGAAAATGAAATTTGATTTGAAAGTAATGGTATCGCGCCCGTATTTTGGTTCCGGCGCCTGGTACAGGTCTTATATATGGTTTAAGCGCCTTCTGTAAAGTTTGGTTGAAAACGGATTTCGTTTGACGTGTTTCGGACTTAAAAATAAAAAAATTGATGTTTTATGAAGTTTGATGGAATTCATGGATTTCGAGGTTTGATTCATTATTTTGATGTTATATTGGCGATTTGATCGCACAGTTAAGTTCGTAGGATGTTGTTGAGTCAGTGCATGTGATCTGTTAGGATCCTCGAGGGCTCGGGAGTGTTTCGGAGGTGCCTCGGAGTGATTTTGAACTTAGGAAATTGCTGGTTTTTGCTTCAGTTGTTGCAGGTTCATTAGTTCTTTGCGATCGCGAAGCCTCTTCCGCGTTCGCGAAGCTTTAAGTTTTCCTTCATCGCATTCGCGTCCATTCCCTCGCAATCGCGTAGGGTTATTTGACCCTGAGGGCTTAGCCTATTTTCCTCTTCGCGTTCGGGTACAATTGACCGCGATCGCGTAGCCTTACCGGTCTCCTTCATCGCGTTCGCGTGATGTCACACGCGTTCGCGTAAGTCAACTTCTGGACCCCAATTTTCTTTACTCTTTGCGATCGCGTCATCCCTTCTGCAATCGCGATGGTTTGTCCATTCTAGCCTTCGCGAACGCGACCTTCCTTCCGCGATCGCGAAGGGCAATTTTGCCCATTGGTATATAAATATTTTCAGAACATTAGCTTCGGGATTTTTCATAAGTTTTCACGAAATTCTTCTTCTCCTAGGTCCTTCGGCGTTCATTGAAGCCTTCATTCACCAAAACTTCTTAGGTTAGTAAATTTAACTCGTTTTCTTCATTTTTCATCCATATTTAATGAATTCCTAAGCCTAAAACATGCAAATTAGTGCAAAAATTCAAGAAATTGGGTAGTAACCTAGAACTTGTAATCACCTTAGAATTTTCTGTGAATTGGACGTGAAATCAAGTAAAAATTGTATATTTATGATCCTTATGCCTTGGGTGAGTGTTTCCTTCGAAAGTTTCGAGAATCCGAGCGAGCGACGCCGGGGTCAAAATTTGATAAATTTGAAAGTATGCTAGGAAATGGATAATTAGGCCATGTAATTGAATATTTGAATCCTTATTGATATACTTGAGTTGATTATGCCTAGATAATACCATTCCGGAGTCAAATTCTAAAGGAAAAGCGGTATTAGAAGGTTGATTGCTATATTTTGGACCCGAGGTAAGTGTTCGGTCTAACCTTAACTTGAGGAAATAAGAGTTGAGTCTTGATTGCTACTTGCTAATTGTAGAGTACGACGTATAGGCATGGTGACGAGTACCTATACATTGGTGTCTAGCATGACAGTGAGTCTTTATATTGTAAATATTCTGAATTCTGATAATTTCCATGCTTAATTAATGACTTCTATAAGTTGTGAAGAATATGTGAAGGAAATTGTATTCCGTAAACTCCGTTAGAGCATTGGCTCAAATTGTGAATTGAATAATGATGAAATATGAGATAGTATGTCTTGGGAGCATTGGCTCAAATTGTGAATTGAATAATGATGAAATATGAGATAGTATGTCTTGGGAGCATTGGCTCAAATTGTGAATTGAATAATGAAGAAATATGAGATAGTATGTCTTTGGAGCTTTGGCTCAATTTGTGAATTGAGTAATGAAGAAATATGAGATATTACAATCTTTGGAGCATTGACTCAATTTGTGAATTTGAATAATGAGGAAATATGAGATATTACAGTCTTTGGAGCATTGACTCAATATGTGAATTTGAATAATGAGGAAATATGAGATATTACATCCTTTGGAGCATTGACTCAAGTGATAGAATAAATCACAGAAATAAAAGTGAAAGAAAGAGAAAGAGTTATTGAAATATACCCTTGCCGGGTCATTGTTGCTTTTGATATTGATTGTCCATTGTCGGGATTTAATTGTTGAATTATTGTTCCTTTGTCGGGATTTCTATTTCTATTATGTTTGCTTCTTTGCCCTTGGTTGTGATTGCTGTTTGGGTGAGGAAGAGTGTTAAAGCACGAAGGGTGATGTCGTGCACTTGTCTTGGTAAGAATGAGAGTAAAACACGAAGGGTGGTGTCATGCACTTGTCTTGGAGAGAATGAGGGTAAAGCACGAAGGGTGATGTCGTGCATTGTTTGATATTGTCTCCCTTGTTGGGATATTGAGATTACTGTGTTGTTCCCTTGCCGGGATTTAATTATTTAATTGATGTACTCCCTTGCCTTGTTTGTGATTGTTGTTTGGGTAAGGAAGAGTAATAAAGCACGAAGGGTGATGTCGTGCATTGTGAGTAAAGAGTGTAAAGCACGAAGGGTGATGTCATGCCGTACGATGTACCATTCTGTACCGATATTCATTAATTACATTATACATTGCATAGTGAGGAAGAGAGTAAAAGCATGAAGGGCGATGTCGTGCCATGATTTACATTGATTACATTATACAATGCATAGTGAGGACGAGAGTAAGAACGAAGGGTGATGCCGTGCAAGTTTGTGATTTCTTGTCCTTATTGATATGCTGGCTTTGACGTTCCTTTCCCTATGAGATTTCCTATATAAGACTGTTATCTCCCCACAGCGTGTTCCCTTTCCTTTATTAATTGTTTTCTCCCTATGTTTCCTATCAATTGGGTATATGTATATCTATTTATTTGAGCTGCACGGGTTTATTTGGTAGTCTGGTTCTAGTCTCGTCACTACTTCACCGAGGTTAGGCCACGCACTTACTCAGTACATGGGGTCGGTTTTACTGATGCTACAGCTGCACTTCTTTTATGTTGTGCAGATTACGCAGCCGGACCCGGAGGCCATCATTAGTGGGAGTGTCTTCCAGTTCATCATAGAGGCTTCAAGGTATACCTGCTGACGTTCGTGGGACTTGGCGTCTCTTATATCCTCTTGTCTTCGGTTCTGTCTTGTTTTTCCTTTAGTTTCAAAGGCAGACATGTATTTCCTTTCAGACTTGTATTTAGCACTCTTAGACAGTTCGTGAGTTTGTGACTCCAGGTTTTGGGAAATTTACGCGTTGTTGTTTTATGTTAACCTTATTTAGCTTGAGACCACATTTAAATTCCGCTGTTAAATAGTGAACCATTTAGTTTATCCTATTAAATTGGTGTTAATTTGCTAGTTTATTTATATACGTTGGCTTGTCTAGCGGGTTCAACGTTAGACGCCATCACGGCCCGATGGAGGAATTTCGGGGCGTGACAAGTTGGTATCAGAGCACTAGGTTACTTAGGTCTCATAACTCACGGACAATTTGGTAGAGTCTGAGGGATCGGTACGGAGACGTTTGTATTTATCCCCCAGAGGCTGCAAAATATGGATGACTCCATACTTCTTTTCATCTCTATCGTGCGCTATGAATTCTGAGTACTGATTGAGTTTCTATTTTATTCTCTCGCAGATGGCGAGGACGCGTGCTTCCCTTGGTTCCGCCCAGCAGCCTGACACTCCTGCTACAACTCCTACTCGAGGTCTAGGACGAGCCCGTGCTAGAGGCCGAGGCTGGGGCCAGGCTCAGCCTAGAGCAGCAGCCCCAGTGGAGGACCCTCAGGTCGAGTCTGACGAGGAGTCCCAGTTTCGGCAGTCCCAAATTGACCAGCTCAGGTACCAAAGGGGTTCATAGCTACCCTAGTGCTTCAGGACGCCTTTGTCCGTCTAGTCGGACTCATGGAGAGTGTAGGACAGGCAGGTCTTCTTCCTACAGCACCAACCGTCTCTCAGTCTGGAGGAGGTTCCCAGAATCCTGCCGCCCGCGTGCCAGAGCAGCTAGATCCATAGTTACAAACTCCGGCATCTCAGCCAGCCGGAGTAGCTCAGCCGGGTATTGCAGCACCGGTAGCAGAGGGAGCACCTATGTCGGCAGATGCTTTGTGGAGACTTGACAGGTTCACTAAGTTATTCACTACTACTTTCACTGGTTCACCATCAGAGGATCCCCAGGATTATTTGGACAGCTGCCACGAGGTTCTTCGGAACATGGGCATAGTGGAGTCCAACGGGGTTGACTTCGCTGCTTTTTGGTTATCGGGCGCAGCCAAGAGTTGGTGGAGAGACTATTGCTTAGCCAGACCATCTGGATCTACACCTTTAACTTGGACTCAGTTCTCAGAGGTATTTCTGGGGAAGTTCCTTACCATTACTCAGAGAGAGGACCTTCGGAGACAGTTTGAGTGTCTCCAGCAGGGATCTATGTCAGCCACTCAATACAAGACCAGATTCATCGCTCTAGCCCGACATGCTCTTATGATACTTCCCACTGATCGGCAGAGGGTTCAGAAATTTATTAAGGGATTGGCCCGGCCTATCAGACTTCAGATGGCTAGAGAGTCAGGTACAAGCATATCGTTCCAGGATGCGGCCAATATGGCCAGGAGGATTGAGATGATTCTGTCACAGGGTGGTGGTCAGGGGGCTGACAAGAGGCCCCGTCATTTCGTTCGTTTCAGTGGAGCCTCATCTGGGGGCAGGGATGCTTCATGAAGAGGTCATCCTCCCATACCTTTTCAGTCAGCTCTCCAGGTTTCCCATGGTACTTCAGGTGGTCGTGGTTATCAGCCGCACTATTCTGATCAGCAGTCTTATAGTGTGCCACTAGCTCCCATCAGTGCACCGCCGTTTCAGATTTTCCGGGATGCTCATTCAGGTCGACAGGGTCAGATTCAGTTCCCTCAGCAGCCGAGGTCTTGTTACACTTGTGGCGATCCGGGTCACCTTGCCAGATTTTGCCCTCGAGCATCAGGTAATTCTCAACATCAGGGTTCTCGTGCCATGGTACATGCATCAGGTGTTCCACAGCCTGCCCAGCCATCTAGAGGTGGGGGTAGAGGTGCTAGAGGTGGAGGTAGAGGTCATAGAGGTGGAGCTCAGGCCACCAGAGGTGGAGGCCATCCAGTTGCCGGCCGTCCCAGAGATGTGGTTCAGGGTGGTGGGGCCCAACCCCGATGTTATGCTCTTCCAGCCAGGCCAGAGGTTGAGTCTTCAGATGCAGTCATTACAGGTACTATTGGGGTTTGTGATCGATATGCTTCAGTGCTATTTGATCTAGGGTCTACGTATTCATATGTGTCCTCTTATTTTGCACCATACATGGTCATGCCTAGTGATCCACTGAGTATTCCTGTTTATGTATCTACCCGAGTGGGTGATTCTATCATGGTCGATCGTGTCCATCGTTCTTTTGTTGTGGTGATTGAGGGTCTTGAGACCCGTGTCGATTTGTTGTTTTTAGGTATGGTCGACTTTGATGTTATATTGGGGATGGACTGGTTGTCCCCTTATCATGCCATCTTGGATTGTCATGCCAAGACGGTGACCTTAGCCTTGCCAGATTTCCCCCGTTTGGAGTGGAAAGGAACTCCTGGTCATTCTACTCGCAGTGTTATTTCGTACGTGAAGGCTCGGCTCATGGTCGATAAGGGGTGTTTGGCTTATTAGGCTTATGTGCGCGATTCCAGAGTTGAGGTTCCCTCTATTGATTCGGTGCCCGTGGTTCGTGAGTTTCCTGAGGTATTCCCTTCAGACCTGCTGGGGATGCCACCCATCAGGGACATCGACTTCCGCATTGATCTGGCTTTGGGCACCCAGCCTATTTCTATTCCGCCGTATCGCATGGCCCCGCCAGAGTTGAAAGAGTAGAAGGAACAGTTGCAGGATTTGTTTGGGAAGGGTTTCATTAGACTCTGCGTTTCTCCTTGGGGTGCTCCAGTGTTGTTTGTGAAGAAAAAGGATGGTTCGATGAGGATGTGCATAGATTACCGGTAATTGAACAAGGTTACAATCAAGAATAAGTATCCACTGCCGAGGATTGATGATTTGTTCGATCAGCTTCAGGGTGCCAAGGTATTTTCAAAGATAGACTTGAGATCTGGCTACCATCAATTGAGGATTAGGGCATCTGATGTCCTTAAGACAGCTTTCCACACTCGGTACAAGCATTACGAGTTCTTAGTCATGTCATTCGGGTTGACGAATGCCCTAGCAGCTTTTATGGATTTGATGAACCGAATGTTTAGGCCTTATTTGGACTCGTTCGTGATAGTCTTCATTGATGATATACTCATACTCCCGCAGTCAGGAAGGGCACGAGTAGCATCTCAGAGTGGTTCTTCAGTCTCTGAAGGATAGTCAGCTTTATGCAAAGTTTTCAAAGTGTGAGTTCTGATTGAGTTCAGTTGCATTCCTAGGTCATGTCGTGTCAGCAGAAGGTATTCGGGTTGACTCGAAGAATATTGAGGCAGTCAAGAACTGGCCTAGACCAGCATCAGCTACAGAGATTCGGAGTTTCTTGGGATTAGCAGGCTATTATTGTCGGTTCGTGGAGAGGTTCTCATATATTTCAGCCCCAATGACGAGGTTGACCCAAAAGGGTGCCCAGTTCAGATGGTCGGACGAGTGTGAGGCGAGATTTCAGAGGCTCAAGACAGCTCTGACTACGGCACCATTATTGGTTTTGCCCACAGGTTCAGGGCCTTATACAGTCCATTGCGATGCTTACCGTATTGGGCTTGGTGCAGTGTTGATGCAGGATGGCAAGGTCATTGCTTATGCTTCGAGGCAGTTGAAAATTCATGAGAAGAACTACCCAGTGCATGACTTAGAGTTGGCAGCCATTGTCCACGTACTGAAGATTTGGAGGCACTACCTGTATGGCGTGGCGTGTGATGTGTTCACTTATCATAAGAGTCTTCAGTACTTGTTCAATCAAAAAGAGTTGAATTTGAGGCAGAGAAGATGGTTGGAGTTGGTGAAGGATTATGATATTACCATCTTATATCACCCCGGGAAGGCCAATGTGGTGGCCAATGCTTTGAGTAGGAAGTCAGCTAGTATGGGCAGTCTTGCTTTTATTCCGGTCAGTAAGAGGCCGCTTGCTTTGGATGTTCAGGCTTTGGCCAATCGATTTGTGAGGTTGGATATTTCTGAGCCTAGTCGAGTGTTGGCTTGTACGGTTGCTCGTTCTTTGTTATTGGCCAAAATGGCAAGAAGCAATCCAATTNTGGCAGACCATTGGGTTCTAAGGATCGAAATCCTAGAAAAAGGAAAATAAATGATCAAAATGACACTACGAAAGAGTCTCATGAAGAAATCCACGATTTAATAAATTCTGAGATTCATGAGGAAACCAATGAGCCCGAGACTCAAGATAATAAGGAACTATCAATAAATCCAATCGATATTGAGACAAATTTGAATCGAGTCGATATAGTGGTGGACTATGTCTTTGCATATAATGTTGCATCTAGCATTATGCAAGATAATGAGGATCTTGAACCTCAATCTGTTGGAGAATGTCGACAAAGACATGATTGGCCAAAATGGCAAGAAGCAATCCAATCAGAGCTGAATTCACTTGCGAAACGTGAAGTTTTTGGGCCTGTAGTCCAAACACCTAATGGTGTTAAGCCTGTTGGCTATAGATGGGTCTTTGTACGCAAGAGGAATGAGAAAAATGAGGTACAAAGACATAAGGCACGCCTTGTTGCACAAGGATTTTCACAAAGGCCTAGTGTCGATTATGAAGATACATATTCACCCGTCATGGATGCTATAACGTTCCGTTATCTCATTAGTTTTACTGTCTATGAAAAGCTTGACATGCATTTAATGGACGTGGTTACAACCTACCTTTATGGCTCACTTGATAATGAGCTATACATGAAAATTCCCGAGGGATTCAAAATGCCTAACACACATAATTCAAAGTCCCCGGAAATATTTTCAATCAAATTGCAAAGATCTTTGTATGGTCTAAAGCAATCAGGACGTATGTGGTATAATCGTCTTAGTGAGTACTTATTAAAGGAAGGTTATATAAATGATGCCATTTGTCCATGTGTTTTTATAAAGAAAACAACATCGGAATTTGTTGTACTTGCCGTATATGTTGATGACATAAACCTTATTGGAACTCCTATAGAACTCCAAAAGGCAATTGATTATTTAAAGAAAGAATTCGAGATGAAAGATCTCGGAAAGACAAAATTATATCTTGGTTTGCAAATTGAACATTTGGCAAACGGGATCTTTGTGCATTAATCTACCTACGTAGAAAAGGTACTGAAACGGTTTTACATGGATGAAGCACATCCATTAAGTACTCCGATGGTTGTTCGATCACTTGATGTGAATAAGGATCGATTCCGACCTCGAGAAGAGAATGAAGAGCTACTTAGTCCTGAAGTACCATATCTTAATGCAATTGGTGCACTAATTTATCTTGCCAACACTACAAGGCTTGACATAACTTTTTCAGTCAATTTCTTAGCAAGATATAGCTCTGCTCCTACAAGGAGACATTGGAATGGAATCAAACACGTATTGCGGTATCTAAAAGGAACTACTGATATGGGCTTATTTTATGGCAATAATTGCAGTCCCGATCTTGTTGGTTATGCCGATGCTGGGTATTTATCTGATCCACACAAGGCCCGATCTCAAACAGGTTATGTGTTTACCTGTGGAGGCACTGCCATATCTTGGCGATCAACTAAGCAATCGATCGTGGCTACTTCATCTAATCATGCAGAGATAATTGCTATTCATGAAGCAAGTCGAGAATGCGTGTGGTTGAGGTCTATAATACATCTTATTCGAGACAAATGTGGTTTAAAGTGTGACAAACTACCCACGATTTTGTATGAAGACAATGCAGCATGTATAACACAATTGAAGGGAGGATTCATAAAAGAAGATAGGACAAAGCATATTTCACCAAAGTTATTCTTCACACATGATCTTCAAAAGAATGGTGATATTAGTGTGCAACAGATTCGTTCAAGTGATAATATGGCTGATTTGTTCACAAAATCTCTACCAACGTCAACCTTCAAGAAGCTAATACACAAGATTGGGATGCGAAGGCTCAAGGATGTGAATTGATGCTCTCATCAGGGGGAGTTAATGCGCGTTGCACTCTTTTTCCCTTACAAGGTTTTGTCCCACTGGATTTTCCTTGCGAGGTTTTTAACGAGGCAACCAAAATGCGCATTTCTAAATACATGTACTCTTTTTCTTTTTCTAGAATTTTTTTCCCATTGAGTTTTATTTTAGATAAGGTTTTAACGAGACACATTATTTATTGAATAGACATTCAAGGGGGAGTGTTATAAATAGAACTCTATTTAGAGTGAATGCCTATATTTTAAAGAGTTCTACTTTGTGGCTAAGTCATTTTTCCCCTATAAATAGAGGGGTCTTAGTCCATTGTAAATCATCCCAAAATTCAGTAAGAATTTATCCTCTCTCTTTCTCTGCAATATTGGTCTTGTTCTTTATTGTTTCATAACATGATTTTCTTTTTGCTTTGAGAAAAGGAACAAGAAAATAAATGCAATCCCTAGTTTTGTGGAAGAGTGATAAATGAGTTATCAGTTACGTACTATTAAAGAGAAACAATATTTTATTTGATAATGCTACATTTGTTATAAAATCTGCTATTATTGGAATAATTGAAAGATAGTAATATTGATATAAATACTTTTTTATTAGTGACCTACAATGTTAAAATCCCAATACTATTATTGATTTATTACAAATTCATACTACACGATTATCTGTAGCACCGGCGAATATATCACCTTATTAATTCGATTTGATTTGGTTTGATATTTGATTAGATTTTCATATTCTATTGAATACTCTTAGTCATACTTGTTTGAGTTTGACCTTGAGTGGTAGTAATAAAGACTGAACTTTAACATCTGCAATATTGGTTAAATAACTAAAATACCGATTTAACGAGTACATATTTGAAGTGAAATAGTGTGTTTTTTATTCGCAATTTTCCTAAGTTCAACTTTTTAGGTACTCTTTTCAACTCAACTTCAATTATTTTCTTTTAGTTTGACCAAAATATTGCCTAAACATGCCAAATAAATACTCAATTCAGCAATTAAAATAATAAAGCTATATAAACTTGCTGCCAAATGGATTTAATGTCAAATTACCTTAAAAATGAAAGGGTATAGTACTACAACTAGACTCAATTTGGATCCCACTCCCACCCATGACGAGGAATTGACACATCAATTGATGAGGTGGTCAAAGATGCAATATTTTTCTGTTCAACTATGTGAAGTACTGCTTTCTCTCTATAAAAAGAAAGACAAAAAGACAAAGAAAATACCAACTACAGCTCCTTGCTTCGACATGCCTGTTAGACTAACGACTTAACGACCACATGTTAATTGTTAGAGCTAGACTGACTACCTACCTAACTAACTAACCAAATCAGAAATTAAGTAATAACAAAACATAAATGATTTTGAATGAACGTAATATCAGTTGGAGAAACCCATTGTTTATACTACTATATTTTATGTTTTATTGTAAATTAGGAGCTCTTAAGTTATTGATATCACTATAATAATTCGAAGTAACATAGATGACCATTTGAATACATGTACATCCTACTAAGAACGGGAAAAGTGAAGGAAATTTAACAAAATAAATAAATAAAAATCATACTAATGAGTAAAGTTCATAATTAGGACTCACGAGCAATGGATCAATTTATATAAACATGTACGATAGTGTATAAGAGGTGTTTGCATATTCATACACACTATTATATAGTGTTGATACAAACTGCTACATAGTTATGATTTTTTATTCAAGGTTTGAGTTGTAGTAGAAGGTATTGGATGATTCAACTCGTCAATAGGTTAAAATTTTTACGCCAGCTATTCCGAATTCAACACCAGACAAGATACACCCAATTCAAGATTCAAATATGTGTATTTTTATTTTTCTTTCAATATTCTTCTGCTTGCCACCATTAGATTTAGCGAGCTTGGACGACGTAAGAGGGGCCTGAGCCTTCTTCGAGCCATTGATGGCAGAAATGCGTAGGGGTAGGGGGGGGGGAATAGCGGA
>ML432069.1:18929-48400 GCA_005239525.1 Nicotiana knightiana | reverse complement strand
GGGGGGGGGGGGAATAGCGGAGGCTAGGTTAAGAGAGGATGAGGGAATCTGTGTGGGTTAGAAAGAAGCGAGAGGCGGTGGGAGAGAATTTGGTGTGATGAGAATGAAGAAAGAAGAAAATAATAAAAATCTAAAAGCGTATCTTTAATAATGGGCTAAAGGTTGAAAAGTTTATTTTAAGTTATATACAATATGAGCTAAATCGAGTAAGAACTTCATGGCTGTTAGGCCAAGTGACAAGGGCATAATTCTTTCATTAATTGGCAATATCAGCCCCTTTGAGTAGTCTGATCGTCAACGGATTTAGATAATAGGGTTCAACATAAATCCCCCTTGGCATATTTATATGCTATCGCTGTATTTAAATAAATTGACATGGTCAAATATTAGAGATCAGACGTGGAAGGATAAGGTTCCAATCTATCAATATTAGGAGTTGGACTTACTCTTACAATACTATTTGCATCTATCACTTGTTAGATTACCTAATACGGCGATCTTGATATAGATATTTTTTGTCATCTTGATTACAATTGTATACTACTTATCAACATGCACTTGTTTATTCCATGATGTAAATAGAGGGAGTAGTGGTCATTTTTTTTTACTTGGTGTATGTTGTCCGCTTTAGGATTCATTTGATTCGAATTCAAATTGGGAAATCTCACTATAAAACCTAAAACTTTTAGGATCGTTTGGTATGATTTATTAAGGAAAATAATATATGTATCAGCTTTGGTTTTATTAATTCTTTGTTTAATATTCCTTCCGATTCATAACAAGTGATTTTTTTGGTTGTTTTCACACGGATTAAGAATCTGCCTTTTAATTTTAATTAGGAATAAAATTGATCATATTAACCTTTACTATCTCTTCACTCATAACACATACTATAACACAATTTACTCCAAGGGTAATGTAGGAAAAAAAATAATTAATTCATTATTGAAATCCGAAAAGTCACTTGTTTTGAACTACAAAAAAAAAAGACCAAAAAATCACTTATTGTGGATCGAAAGGAGTAGTGTTTTTCAATCTATAGAATAACTACTACATATATTAATTATACACCATATTCAATATTATTCTTATACATAACAATATCATAATTTTTAATATATAAAATAATAACAGAATTGCTCTTTCAAAACCTTTTCGCGTGGAATGTATTTTTGTAACAATTTTTTTTTCTTCAAAATTATGCAATGAGTATTTAAGAGGGCGCAGGAGTAGGAGGTGGGTCATGTTCCCATAAAACAATGTGCGCGTCAAAGGCAAACCCATGTCACTATAATTAACTTACATCGGCCTTTAGCCATGTCAGCTTGTCTTTGTATCTTCATCAGTTCAATTAGTATTATATTAATTCTTTTTTGCTACTACCTTCTCCGAGGATAAATCTTTAGACATCGTACTCTGTTTATTACCCCAACACATGAATTTGCCAGCTATTTCATATGCGCATGCCAACTCACTTTCCCCTTTTCCCTTTTTCTTTTACATGTTTGACAGTAATTTATCTTAATTATTTATTTTCCTTGCTCTCATTTATGTGACCGTACGTAGGAGTATCATTTACTTTGACATGGAACTTCTGTAATTAATTTATATCTTTCAAATGAAGCATAAAATGTTATATATTCCCCTGTTTTAATTTATAGTAATAGATTATATAAGATGATATACTGTTAAATATTTTGGATTATTTCAAATAAAACCTAACATCATATAAACTGAAATATTATCTTACCCTTCAACTGACCCAAATTGTTAACATTTGACTCAAGTTTAGCTTTCTATTTTGTGTTTAGTCTACTTGAACTTTATAATTAGGTATTAAGGGATCGTGTGGTTGAGAAATAAGTTATTCAAGAATTAATTATTTTATTCTTTCACAGGGATAAAAATACTATAATCCCGTACCAAAAAAATAAACTCATCTTAAATTTGATCCGAGATTAACTATTCTTTATTCCCGTAGCAACGAGCCCTAATAAGTCTATTGTTACAGCATTTTTTATTTCTTGAAGTTTAGGACAAAAAGTTGGAGGGAAGCACCTTTCCGTTAGATCTTTTATTTTGATTGATGAGGCGTTTGAACGTTATTATCAGAAGAAATCTAAAGATTACATTGCTCTTTCAAAAAGCAAAAAAAAAGAAAGAAAAAAAAAGCAAAAAGGTTTCCTTCTAAAGCCACCAAAAATAAAATCCCATACTTCCTCTCTCACACTTTGTTCCCAAACATACCAGATCCCCCGCCACCATTTACGCCTAAATGGACCCACCTCCGCCGGCTCCGCCGTCTACCACCACGGATTCCCTCTTGGACCTGCCACCTCTTCCCGCTTCCACCACCAAGGTCCGCCTTTTATGCAGCTACGGTGGGCATATAGTTCAACGTCCCCACGATAAGTCGCTTTGTTATGCCGGCGGTGACAACCGTGTCGTCTCCGTTGACCGTCGTACCACCGCCGCGTCCCTCTCCGCCCTTACTGCCCATCTTTCCCGTTCCCTTTACGGAAACCGCCCGTTTTATCTCAAATACCAGCTCCCTAACGAGGAACTTGACTCTCTTATCTCGGTCACAACCGATGAGGACTTACAGAACATGCTTGAAGAACACGATAGGATCACCTGTGCCTCTGTTACATCTTCCCGTATCAGATTATTTCTCTTTCCTGTAAAGCCTGAATCCTTAGGCTCAGCTTTACTTGATTCCAAAGCGGATTCTTGGTTTTCCGATGCTTTGAATAATACCCGGATTGCTAGAAGGGGCCAATCGACTGATTCGGGTTTTGTGAATGAGCTTATCGGATTTGAAAATATGGGTGGGTCTAATTCTGCAGAGGGTCAGGGTGAAAATATGAGTGCCAAGCAAGGATTGGAGTTTGGGGGTGGTTCAGTGCCTGAGTCTTTGGTTTTGGAGACTAGCTCATCTTTTGGTTCGACCAGTTCATCCATTTCAATGTCTAATTTGCCTGCTATTGGAGTTCAATCAGAGGATGGTGGTGCCAATTTGCAGGACAAAAGGGTTAGAGTGTCCTCATCAGCTTCATTTGAGAGGTATTACTCTTTTCCTTTTCTTTTTTCTTTTCGATGTTAGCTTGTTATGCTATTGGAATCATTGAGAGAATGTAGGTTAACAAAAGTTTAGATCTTTGGTTGACCTAGTGGTCTGATGGGCTGAATTGTGCGCCCAATACATGTGATGTATGAGTAGTTTCGTTTCGGTTGAGTTCTACTTTGCCTGGTGAAAATTGAAGAGATGTGGTGGGAAGGATGGAATCCCTCCACCCTTAACCAGGGTTCAAGTCTGAACCCTTGCAATGGAGTAATTATGGTAGGAAATGCTTCCCCTTAACAATAAGCGGGCAAATCCGGATTAGTCTGGCCAATGGTACCAGATAAGAGATAATAAGGTGCTGAGAAACATATTGATTTATATTTTTGACTTACTAGTCACCTCCTTCTCCCAACAAGAGAAATAGTAATAAAAAAACTCCCGGTGAATGCTTTGGCGTGTAATCTAGGCTGTCAGGCTGCTTGTGTGGTTACTGTATTCGTATGAGTTGACAGTCTGCACTTCCCTGAGTTGCATTCAATCTATTCACTCTAATTAGTCTTAGTATTTTCCTCTTTATTACTCCAATTAAGGGACTTGTAACGTTCTCTTGAGCTTTTGAATCTATCTGCTCAAGACAGTGGTGGCTTTTCATTGATTTCTTGCTGGGAATACACCAATGAAAAGAGGAAACAAAGCGTAGGCAATAGTCTTCAACTCGGAATCTAGATCACCTGGGACCTAACATGAGAAATAAGATGCATGGATTTATTTGGATCTGGATCCATTTTCTTTACCTTCAGTTATACCGATTGCCTCTAAATCTGTACTTATGGGCTTCATATATGGTATATTTCCACAGTGATAACGGTGTTGGAAGTACTGGTTTTCAACCTAAAGTTGGAATTCACCAAGAGCCACTTGTTCAAGTGGTGTCCACTATGGCCTCACACAGTCTTATCGAGGTAGAAGGCTCCATGGCAAATCCCTCTCTCATTCAGACCCCAAAAATGGTTCAGGTTTCTGGATATCAGCTACCTCAGACATTGGATGGTAAGCAGCCTCAACAAGGCATGCAATATGTTCATGGCGGTGCCTGTTATGTACCTCACTATCCTAGTGGTCCATTGCCAGTATCATCCTGTTATCCGTTTTATCAGCTTCCCATGCAGCAGCCACAACAAAGTCCTTATCCATTGAATCAACAATACCCAATATATTTAGTTCCTGTGCAGCCAATGCAATCCCAGAGTATGCAGGTGCAGCCAAACATTAATCATACAGCAGTGATTGCCCCCAACCGGCCCCCCTTGCATCGGCAAAGTGTCATGACCCCTCCATCAATAGTTTATAAGGAGGTTATGACGGCTCAATCAGTACCTGAGTTGGGTTCTAAAGTTTATACGACAGCCCCAGCAGCAACACCACCCATTAGTGCACCTTCTCAGACTCAGCAACACTATACTGCCCCTTCTGAGCCACAGCTTAGTTCCCAACCTATCTTAACTGCATCAGTTCCTGCTGCAAATGATGCAAATGAGATTGAGGATGATCTTGCATACAGTCAGATATATAAATCTCAGCCTCCTCCACCTGCGTTCATTTCCCAGTGCCAAACCATTACAAAGGGGGCAACAGTATTACTTTCAGAGTCTTCAATGCAGCTGCACAGTAACAATGTGATGAACCAGGCGCCATCACATCCTCAGTGAGGCTGTGAAAAGAAGAGCAAAAGTTTTGATAGTGGTTCATCTTTTCTTATAGTTCACAACTTTTAAAATTTATTCTTTCATCTTGTTTGAGGCACATAAACCATAAGCTTTTCTTATGCAATTTGTCTCTTGATATAATATTTGGTAGAACTTCCCCATACTCCGAGCGCATCCCAACCAAAAAAAGAAAGAAAAAGAAAAAAAAAGGAAATTTAGAAATTGGTGAAGACTGAAAGTTTTGGTTTGTATGTGTCATGATATATGTGATGAATAACAGTGTTCTTTTACCATCGGTATTTTGTCTGATAACGGGTAACATTTTACTCTCAACTGTTGCGTGCTAAATGAATAGCCATCTGATAAATTGAGTTATTTCCTGATTAATGTCTCCAAGAATGGTTAGAGTGTTAAGCGTAGTTCTATGTGGACCGGATCCTTAATGCGGTGCTCTTATTCAAGAATATAGTTGCATTGAGTACATTATTCTTTCTTATTGTAGTATTCCTTTTTGCAAGTTGTTTACCTCAGTAGATTCAGCACAAAACCTAATGATACTATTCTGTAGTTCAGAAATCAAAAACTGATTGTTCTTTAAAAGGTCAACTAACTCCTCATCTACAAGCCCCAGTAGGCAAGGAGATGAAGTGTTAAATTTAAAACCGTAGTTTCCATGCCCTGGAAATGGGTGTCTGCTTGTGGATCTCTCTTTCTCCTGTATTAGGTGTTTTCTCACCCTGCTGTTGAAGTCTTGCCTTTGGACAAGATGCAGGTCATTGCACAGAAGCATGGTTTGGTTGAGTTGTGTGTGAAATATTCCTCCTTTTGAGATAACTGTCTGTGCTGTGTATCACGAGAACAAGACGGCATATTTGACAGAAGACATATATTCAAGGGTGTATGAGTAAAGAAAGTGTTTACTTGCAAAAATTCATCTTTTATGAAACGGTTCAGAAGTTGAACCAGGCTTCTTAAGATCTCTGAAGCAATATTAGAGGGTTGTGAATGGCGCACCACACTGCTGGCTTCGAGGAACTTTGCTGCAAATAACGACGACTTTCCCTGATGGATTTAAACTAAATTCTGTATTTTTGTCCAAATGATGGTAACAACAGTAAAACAAGTAAAATTGGGTGATGTCGGTTTCAATGTAAAGAATGAAGTTTCACTGTCTTGGAGCTAATTCCCTAAGGGTCTTCTCATGTGAATTTCCTTGAGAGTGTCCTTAGTATCGCTCTAACTAAATCAAGACGAACAAGCCATTCATCAGAGAAGACATTCAGAGACTAAAAACAGAAGGATTTAGTGGGACATAATCTCATGCATCAGAAAACTTTGGCAAATATTTGCAGCTGCAATAATATAGCTTACAGGTTCTCTTCATTGCTCTTGCTATTAAACAACTTAGCTATGTTTGGCATTACCTTTCTTCTTCTCCTAACGGCAAAGGAAGCCGCTCTAGGTGTTCGAGGTGCAGGAGATGTTGACTTTCTGAACTTAGCTCGTCTTGCTGGTGTGATTTTCCCACTTATTGAGGTGGAGTTTGTACGTAAACCGTTCTGAGATTGTTCCAGGTTTGTTTCATTAATCTCCTCCCATTTCTGCAACTGCATATCAACCAATATCTTTGCAGAAGGTGAATACTCCATTTTCGGGCCATTTTGCTCTTCTTTCATCTTAAGCTCTTGGATTTCCTCTCTGGTGACCTCTGTCTTCAGTGAGATCTCCTTTTCACTGGCTTGCAAAGCTTTTATCCAAGCCTGAGCTGCTGCTATTTTTTTATCAGCAATTTCAACTGCCTGTGCTGCACGTCCCGTTAAGTACTCATACTCAAATCGTGAAATAGTTATTGAGCTTCCCTTTGAAGCTGATGCCCTACTTTTCATTGTAATCTCAACAAGCCTCTTTAGATTGTTTAGGACAGTAGCTTCTGATAATTTGATGGTTTCAAGCTCTTGTATTGCAGCTTCCCATTTTTCCTCGGCCAAGAGTGTTTCAGATTTAGTTTTCTGAATTTCTTCTTTGACTTTTGCAGCTTCCTCAGTTGCTATCACCCTTTCTTTCTCAGCTTCTTCAGCTTCATTTCTCAACTGTTCAAGAGTGAGGGATAAACTGGAAGCAATAGAGGTTGCTTTTCCTTCATTGTCTGATGCAGCTTCCAGTTTAGCCGTTGCCCTCAGAAGCTTCGCGTTCAGGTTCTGAATCGTCAAGTCTGCTTTGTTTCCTTTTTTCTTTAATCGAGCTGATTCCTCAGAGATGCGGTTGAGCTCATTCCTCACGATGTCCATTGAAGCCATGAACTCAAAGCTCCCTCTTTTAATGGAAGCTAATTCCTTCTTTGCTGTCTCCAAGTCTTCTTTCAATGACTGCAACAAAGATAAGTCTTTTTCCAGGAAATCAGATTGCATAGTCAAGCTCTCGTCTTTCTGAATCCATCTGTCCATTTCCTTAACTTGCTTCAATTCACTTTCCAAAACTTGGACATCTGAAGTTGTCAAGGCCAGTTTTTCTTTTAGATCTTGTGATGTATGAATTTCTTGGACCATGTCATTCATTTTCTTCCTGTTCTCTTCCATTGCTGCTGAATGTTTCTCGGCTTCTTCCCTTCTTTGAGCTTCAATTGCTCTGAATTCTTTAATGGCCTCTATTCGAGCCAACTCAACTAGCACAAGCTCTTCGTTAAGTTCCTCAACCTCCTTCCTTAATGCATCTACTTTGCTTGAAAAAGATTGCATTTTCAAACTAGAGGCTTCTATTTCTTGCTCTGCTCTTCTTTTTTCTTGTAACATGGAAGCCATATCTTGTTTAAGCTTAATCAGTTGTTCTTTTGCATTTCCCAACTCTGTTGTTACTTTGGAATTCTGAGGATTGCTAATAGCCATGCCCCAATTTCCTCCTCTTTTTGCCGTCTTCAGTTTCTCCAAGTCTTTATTCCTGTCATTTAGTCTTGAATTTAACTCTTCTATCCGTGAAGTTAGCTCTTTCACCGTCTTTTTCGCGTCCAAAAGCTCAGATTCTGCTTGGGCTTTTTCTGCCTCTGCAACTTTTCTGCTCTCACCGAGTCGCCCCATGTCCCTTCTTGCTATGTGAAGTTGGCTCGTTCTTGGATATGGCTTCTGATAAGAGTATGCAAGATTAAGGTTAGTTCACCAAGAAAGACTCAAATGATGCTGAAAGGTGGAATGAAAATATGTCGTCTACCTCTAAAGACTTCATAATTGAGGATTGGTTCTGTGCAGATTTTCCTTCAAGAACCTTTCCTTTGTACAAATTAATGGCTGCTTTAACAGACCCTAAGGTCTCTTCCATGGAATTCTTGTCCTTCTTCCTTGTTCAACTTCTCGACAATTTGCATCAGCAGAGAACTCCCACCTTAGATGAAGCTCTGGCTATGTAATCAAACTCTTCTGCTATCAAAGAACTATATGCAATATAACAAGGAGAGAGTAACATCATAGCATGTTTTACCTGGTAATAGTTGATGGAAAAGACATCAGAAAATGGTTTATCAGGTGAGATGCTGTAATTGCCAGTTGGAACAGGTGTTATGAGCTCCATAAAAAACCAATGAAATAAAAAGAAGATGGATAAAGCTGTTGATGATTGGCTGCTGTTACAAGCAAAAATCTTGTCTTTTCCTAAAGGGAGGCCCAACAACCAATCCACTGGCACGAAATGATATTAATTTTTTTCTTCTTTTCTTTTTATTACCCTTTAAACCAAATCTTTTTTCTCTTACGTGGTGTTTGTCTTGTCACGTAATCCTTGCCTTGCTGCACGTCAAAAATCCACAGGAAGATGATTGACTCTTCTTTACTAGATACGTGTCCACTTAATGTTATTACTCATAATTTGAAACTCTCTTTATGGCTGACGAATGTACGTGTTTGCAATAAATTCGTGCGGAACAATAAAATTGCAATCACATATAATTATAAAGAAAAAATAATTCTATTGATAAATTGAGGATTGCAACTTTGTTTATTTTATAATTTTTTCTTCCGATTTGTTATTCGTAATTCGAGGATCTTAGCGGCGATGTATTTGATTATCAAAAAGCATGTAACATCACTCCATTCGGATCTTGAATGTTGATAGAACTTTGAGTAAGACATATTTGACATGTTGCACCATGACATATTGGGATCATATGACCTCCATTTTTTAAGATATTCTTTAAGAAAATATGTAATCATTTTTATAGGAGTGATGGTAGAGTAGCCACCAAGTTGGGTTTTGGTAGAATAACCTCCAAGTAACCCTAATAGACTCCTACAATTTCAAGAGTCGTCTTATAGTATCTTGAATTTAAGATTTAGCCTAATCCGCCAAATTTTTTATGTCTACGGTACGTACGTATATACTCTTGAGCTATCAAAACTACTCCAGAAGTCCTTTTCAAATTTTCTAAACTAAACAGCTTTGCTAGTGGTGTTTGGTTGAAGTATTTCTCCAAAAAAATTGAAGAAAAAAAAAGCGTCCATTTCCCTCAACAATTTTTAACAAATGCCACAAATAAGAAGTAGGGCGAGATTTAAGAAGTAGGGGACCAATGTTTCAGGGCAGAACAAATGCATTTGCTACTTCCCAAAAATTAAGGTGCATGAGTGGCCACATCGTTAGATCCTAAACCATATGGATAAAGAAGATACTTCCTGCATATCATTTTATGAGAGGACAGTCCGATTTCATTCGGGAAAGTGCCGCACTCCAAAAGGGTATGAAGTAGACAGTCTACCTTAATGCAATCATCGATGACTGACTCCACGACTCGAACCTATGACTTATAGATCTCACAAAAACAAATTTCTCGTAACTCTAAAATTACCATTCCTCCGTATCATTTTATATGACGGCGTTTGATTGGACACTAAAATTAAGAACTAAAAAAAGACTTTGGTGTAAATCAAAAATACACATTTTTATGGCTAAATAAGAATATAAGATTTAGAATAAAATGAAGATTTTAAAATCACATAATTTTAAAATATAAAAAAGCGTCTATTTTATCGGACTAAACAAAAGGTATAACATAAAATGAAACAGATGAGTACTCAATTTTATATTTCAATGTCCTAACACTACATTTGATCTTGATTGTTGGCATTCTTGCCGAATTTAAGGCAAAAGAAAACACACGGAAAAAAAATGATAGGTGTATCACTGTGTATGTATCAAAAAGTGAAAAAGAAAACTGAAGTTGGCAAGAGAGAGTATCCCTCAATTAATATTAAAGTAGTAGTCCCATACTCCGATTGAGACATTTATTTTAGCTGATTCTTGCTGGCTGCTGCATACATTATGTAATTTGAGACCTTTTTTACTTTCTTGGTGAAAATCAGACTGGAAGATAAATCAAGAAGGATAATCATAATTCAGCAATATTGAAGTAAACCATGCCTTGGCCTCTTAATTTCAGCTGTTTATTGCCTACTAAGATTCTTGTGACATAAAATACTTGTCAATATACTAAAATACGAAATGATGCCCATTCCATTTCATAAGTCGAAGTTACGAAAGGTAGTCTATCTGATGGTACTGGCTTTACTTGGAAACTAAAAGAAAGGAGGAGGATGGCGAGATTTGGGAATAGGATTTTAGCAATGGAGACTAGAAACATATAAATGTTACAACTTTTGTTAGGATCCAAGCCGATGACACATATTGTTCGCGTTGGGCCTAGGCTCGCAAAGATTTGTCTTTCTGGGTTATGCCACATCGAACTCCAAAAGCGCGTGTACCATGTGAACTTGTGTCATGCCTTATAAAGCTCTTCACTTTCACCCTTCTTCAGAAGTTTGCCAGCCTAGAAGCCTGTCAGTCCTGCTTGACCCGCCTTTCATCAAGGGCATCACATTCCTTTTATCTCCCATTCGGATGTGGGACTCGCCTAAGTTGACATGTGCAACTCTTCTTTAGAAGTTTGCCAGCCTAGAAGCCTGGCAGTCCTGCTTGACCCGCCCTCCGTCATGGACATCATATTCACCCCCCCTCCCCCCCGGGCTCAATATTCGCCTAAACTCACTTGGGCCCCATTACTGTACTGAGGGAGATTCGACTCTGATACCATATTTGTCACGACCCAAGCCCATGGCACGTATTATCGGCTTTGGACCTAGGCTCGCAGAGATTTGTCTTTCAGGCTACGCCACATCGAGCACCAAAAACGCGCGTACCATGTGAATTTGTATCATGCCTTGTGCCGGTTCGGCCAAGCATCTCCAGAGTGCTTTTGAGTAGAAATAGAAGCAGAGACAGTTTTAGAGAAGCGGAAAGTAGTAACTTCTCCCCATAAGCACTTTTTTGAAAGTACTTTTGAGAAAAATACACCCGTTTGGCCAAGTCGCCAAAAGCTGCTTATTTTGAAAAATACGTTTTTTCATAAGTGTTTTATCCAAAAGTACTTTTGGGAAAAAATAATTTGTGTTTGACCAATTCATTTAAGAAGTACTTTTTACAACATTTGATAAATAAATTGTCTTTGGCCGATCTTTCTAAAAAGTACTTTTGAGTGTGAAATTACCAAAAAAGATAGTATCAAGGTCTTATAATTATTTTAAAGACAAAATGAACTGAAATATTTAATGTAAAAGACTTTTATTAATTTTTGTTTTCTTTTTATTAAAATATAAAATATAAAGTAAAGATATATATTAAAAATTTAAAGCAATATAACATATATAATTATACCAAAACATATAATATTATCTAGTATAATTACTTATTGCTTACATGATGATTTGAATAATCAAAATACATCATTCAGTATGAATTAAAAGTCTATTCCACAAATTACTTTGTATTGATAATCAACCATGAAATAATAAGCAAAGTCACTCATACATGATAACAGTTCTCAATAATTTCGTCTTTAATTCTATCACACAATGCCTCTATATTAGAAGAAGACTTGTCTTGCATTTCTAAAGGAATACCAGAAAACTCATCTCCTTTCTCAATATCTACAGTAACGTCTTCATTAGCACAATAGTTGAATTCCTTATCAGTAGAAGAATTTCGTCGGATAAAATTTTGTATAACTATGGTAGCTGTAGTAAGATAATTCTGAGTATCAAACTTGAAATATGTCATTGAGCGTAAAATAGAAATAATTTTAAATATAGAAAAAAATATTATTTTCGTAAAATAATAATAATTAAGTATGTTTAAATTCAAATTCAAAAGAGTAACTAATTATTAACAACACATAATGCATAATTTAATTTTTTTAAAATTTAAATTCAAAAGGAAACTAATTATTACCTCACCTAACTAACTTTGTCCTGAATTGCCAAGTGGCCTATTGTCATTTGACTTAGTGTGGAGGCTTTTTCTTCTTCTTTTAATAATATATAAATTATGCGATATAATTATAAATTTATTACCTTTTTGTAGGTAATTTTTCCAAATTAGATTTGATAAGAGTTTTAAAGATCGGAAAATTAATAGCTTATAAGAGAAGAAGTTATAAATGATTATTTGTAAGAAGAGAATTGATAATCCAAAGAAAGACGTAGATAATTTGCTTTAGTGAGAGAAAAGATGAAGATAATTTGGAAAGTTACAACATATTACACAAAGAAAAAATAAAAAAATTTAAAAAGTCAATAAAAAATTTGAAAAGTTACAATATGATTCATGTATATAATATCTTTAAATTTAAAAGAATGGCAAACTAGAAACAAAAAAAAAACTTAAATCAATAAGGAATAATTTGGAAAATATAAATTTATAGTGAGGTAATTTTGTCTTGAATAAATTAATTTTCTGTTTCTGCTTCTGCTTCTTGGAAGAAGCTAGAATTTTCTGCTTTTTCCCAAAATCAGAAAAACTGCTTCTGCTGCTGGCCAAAAGTACTTCTTCGTCTTGGCCAAACAACTTCAATTTTTTAAAAAGTATTTTTTTGAGGAAAAAATGTACTTTTGGCCTCCTAGAAGCTTGGCCAAACAGGCTTTTAGAAGCAATATTTAAAAGTTTGGTCAAACACTAACTACTGCTCAGAAGTGCTTTTCAAATTAATTAACCAAACACAAAGTGTTTCTCACCAAAAGTACTTTTTAAGAAAGTACAACAATAACAACAACACAGTGGAATCCTACAAGTGGTGTCTGGAGAGGGGGGGTAGTGTGTACGTAGACCTTACCCGTACTCCGAAGAAGTAGAGAGGTTATTTCCGATAGATCCTCGACTCAAGAAGATGAAAAGAGACAGTGAAGCAGTAATAGTAAAGGAAGCTAGAAAGATAACACCAGCAACGTAATAACCAGAAAGTAGAGAGACAAGCAATAACAATAAGTAGTAGCAATGGCACAAAACTACATACACAACAGATTAATATGGATACAACAAGAGCCACTAGCATCCTAAGACAAAAAACTATTTCTACGACCTAACCTACAACCCTAAAGAAGTAATATGGACACAAATGAAGCCACTAGCAGCCTAAGACAAAACACTATCGGGCTAGCCTCCTACCTCCTAACCTACAGTGTCAATGCTCGATCTCTACAACTTCCTATCAAGGACCATATCCTTGAAAATCTAAAGCCGCACCATGTCCTGCCTAATCACCTCTCCCCAATATTTCTTTGGTCGCCCTCTACTTTTTCTCATACATGTCAAGGCTAGCCGTTCACACCTCCTCATCGCGACATCCAGGCTTCTCCTCCGCACCCGAATCATCTAAGCATAGCTCCCTAGAAAAAAGCTTTAAAAAAAAATATTTTTCAAAATAAGCTGATTTTTGAAGCTTGGCCAAACGGGCTATAAATATTTTCACTTTTGTCTCCCATTCATATGTGGGATTTGCCTAAGGTGATATATATACCCCTTCTTCGAAAGTATGCAGGCCTTGAAGCCTTTCAATTTTTCTTGACCTGCCCTCATCAGCCTGCCCTTAGTCGTGGGCATCACAACTTTCCTTCACTTTGTACCTATTAAAATATAAGAAATACACCCCACAGTAATTATACTTTCTTTGGAGTATCCTGTATACCTTTTAACAATTCCTTCTAATAGTAGTCCACGCAAATAAAATAAGAACTTCTTTCCGAAGTCTCCGCACTAGTGATAACAAATTTGTTTCTCTATTAATCGCATACCATTTTATTTGGAGCAAAAAATGAGACAATCTTATAAGAAGGAAAAGGGAGAGTTTTTGGGTAAAAGTTTATCCGCGCTTGATTAGTGCTTCAAACTATTTCTAATTCATAATAATTAAAGTGAAAATATAGACTGATTAAGTATAGTTTAGTAATAAAAATATATGTGATAAACATATTATATAGGGTAAAATCGATTCACATTAAATACTCGCATAATAGAGTGACACGTGAAACCGAAAATAGACGAAAAGTGAGACAGGTGGGAACCAAGACCGGGGGCAGCAGCTTCGGTTGTCACCGGAGAGCTCCTGAAGGGTATATTACTAATGAAGGCAAGCAAGTGTCTGCCACCTGGTAGCATTCAATGAAGAATATTCTGCAATATTAAATATACAGTCCGTTATGGAGAATTATGACATTCATAGCCTGCCGTTACATATTCTTTAATGACCCCCATTATTGTCATTTAAGAGAGGCTTGATCCTAGGACCTTGTTGCCTAGGTGCAACCATAAATAGTGATTTCAACAACCATTTTAAGGAGATGAATTTTCTGACAAACTTATTCTATATACTGTTCAAAAGCTCAATAATTTTCCATTTCTTGCTTATTAATATTGGTATTACTGCCTTCGGAAGCTCCGCTCCCGAATTCAAGCCATTCACAATTTTATCTCGATTTAAACACTAAGTGACCACGTTTGCTCAAGTTTATCATTCCCCCCACATAAAATCTTGGAGGAATAAAGTTTCATCAGTCGAGCCAGGGAGAGCTCTTCCCCCATCTTCTGGCATAAAGGCGAGCTACCATACGCAATGCAAAAGGGTTCACCTGCCACAAGCAGACTTGATAACGGAAGCAAAACTCCAAGATTATGGAGTCAAGTCCCCCGCTCAATGCGAATGAGTCCAAAGTGAAGGGATACATGTAAACGTATGTAAAACCCTTCTTGGGGAAAGTTACTCGCTCTACCAGATCAGGAGCGATGATGTTCAAATCATGGAAACCACGGTCTTCCATCACAACATGAATGCTAGAAGGATGGATGGAAGAAGAGTACACACCAATATTTCGTGTGCGGGAGTTAGCAGAAGGAAATTTCTCCTCAAAATCCTTGGTTGTACTGAGCTTTATGGGGATAATGGTGCTCACTGTAGGAGATGTAGCATCATTATTGCTTTCCTTTTTCTTTGAAGAGGTGGAGTTTTTGGAAGAGCAGGTCATAGTTAGCAGAAGGGAGTAAGGGTTTCTCTGAAGAAGAAAGTTAAAGAAAATTGAAAGCAAGAGAGAGTTGAGTAAGAAAAGTTGAGAGAGTTCGAGAAATTGTGAAATATAAAAGATGAAGATTGAAGTGTATAAGTAAAGGAATAAGCCGTTAAAACGTGGCCATGATTACCTCGGGAGCCGGCGAAAGTACTGCTAAATCGTGTAGTGATGTATGTTCGGGGGATTAAATGCGGAGAGACATGCGTCTAATCAAGCGTCAGAAACTTTTCAGAGGAGATCACAAAATTTCCTGCCAAGAAAGGTATCCTCGATGGTACAAGAATGTGTCACCGGAAAGCATGGGGATTATTTGTATAAGATAAAATTGGTTCACATTAAATACTCGCATAATAGAGCGGCACGTGGAACCAGAGATAGACGGAAAGTAAGGCAGGTAGGAACCAAGACCGGAGGCAGCAGCTTCGGTCGGCACCGGAGAGCTCTTGAAGAGAATATTGCTAATGAAGGAAAGCAAATATCTGTCACCCGGTAGCATTCAATGAAGAGTATTCTACAATATCAAATACACAGTCCGTTAAAGAGAATTATAACATTTATAGCCTGTCGTTACACATTCTTCAATGGCGCCCATTATTGTCATTTAAGAGAGGTTTGATCCTAGTACCTTGTTCCCTATGTGCTTGATTTCAACCGTCGTGAGACAAATTTTTTGATAAACTTATGTTATATACTGTTCAAAAGGTCAATATTATTCTATTTCTTGCTTATTAATATTGCTATTACCGCCTCCGGAAGCTACGCTCCAGAATTTTAGGCTATTTAGTGTCTAATTTATATTTCAATGCTAATTCTTGTATTTTTGTTTAATTCATTTATCATTTTGGGATCAAATCTATTCCCTTGTCTATAAACCAAAGCATAAATTGAACTATAATATTTTACCAGTAAACACATATTATTTCATTGGACGAGCTAAATTCTTTGATTAGCATAGTTTAGTTGCTTTGTTGTTGAGAAAACGTTGACTGCAGCAGATCTTATGAAATGCACATGCGCTGATCCTCATAAATTTCTGCATCCTTTTTTTCAATTTTTAAAAAATATTTTTTTGGGATCTCACAGATTAATCCCTCAAGCCAAATCACGTGACTGTTCACGAGAGTGGATCATCGACCCCTTTCCACAGTTTCTCGCACCGCACCGTAACTGCTACTTCCCTCCACCCATGTCGTTGTTTGAAACGAAATGCTGATTTACAGTTGAAGATCAAATGGACGTGGAGAAATCGTCCCTGTGCAATTGCGTGGTTAATTTTCTATTGGAAGAGAACTACTTGTTAACGGCATTCGAGCTCCTTCACGAGCTTCTCGATGATGGCCGTGACGATCAAGCAATTCGTCTCAAACAGTTCTTCTCCGATCCTTCGCAATTCCCTCCCGATCAGATCTCCCGCTTCAATTCCCTCAGAGGTTTGCTTCTTCTCTCCCTTGCCTTGATTTGCAACTTACCGTATCCATATATCCGGTGTGTTTATTATGCACATTTTCCGCATTTGGAATTTTACTGCGATAAATATTTAGCAATCATTGAAATCGAGCGAATCAATCCGTTAAGATTAGGTTATGAAGTTGAGTTGTATTGTGTTGACGAATCCCATGGTATATTAGAGCAAAAAGAGTATGTGAAATATATATTTGATTAATATTAAGTAATTTTTACTTCTTCATTATTGCCACTGTTCAGTTGTAATAACTACAACTTAAATTTTGCTCATGGTCCTTAGTTCATTATGCGGGACGATCAATTGCCTGATTGTTTGAGTCAGCTGTGGTAATAAGCTGTTTATTTGCAGGCTCATATATATTTTTCTTATATGAACAATAATAACTATTCATTTATCAAAGCAGTTGCAGATCCCCAAAGTCTGCTTGAAGAAAAAGAAGCCCTGGAAGAAAAGTTGGCGCTCTGTGAATATGAGTTCCGTTTGGCTCAAGAAGACATTGTGCAACTTAAGACCGAGTTGCAAAAGAAAAGTCAGACTTTTCCTCGTCAAACAAGTGGTATATCCCTGAAACTGTTTGAACTTTCGCTGCCTCTTCTGATTGTGACTTTGTTAGCTTTAGCTCGTTCATTCTGATAATGTTCTTGGAACTGCGAATCCTAGTTTAGCCTGGATATTCTGTTTCCAGTGAAGTTGTATGATTAGGCAGATTTAGAATGGGTGCCAGGATAAACTGTAGGCTTGTCATGTCTGAGCCTAAAGTAGTTTCTTGATGGACTAGTGGTTCTGCTTTAAATAGTACTTTTTGTTAACAGAGAAATCCCCAGGGGCCAGCTGGCACACGGTTTGAAATTCGGTGGATAATGGGCTCGCCTCTTGTCCCCTTCTCCACTTAACTACCAGGCTTTTGAGTGTGACAGGAGGCTTAGGGCCGGTGATTCTGCTTTAGATATGGGTTATATTTTTTTCTTCACTATGATCGATTTGTTCATGTGAATTTACTGTTTCTTCATTGTTCAGATTCAAAGATAGATGCTCCGGAAAACCATGGAACTGATTTTCAGCAGCAGAAGAGGGAAGGTTCTTTCTCTGATTTGGGTCCTTTGAAGGATAATGAGCGGAGGGATTTGAACTGTGCTGTAAAGGAGTATTTACTATTAGCAGGATATCGCTTGACTGCAATGACATTTTTGGAGGAGGTAATTGATATGAAGACAATTTGCTTATTTCTTGATGTTCATCACACAACTGAAGGAGGTTGCATTTATCTACATTATGTCACAGAGCTGTATTTTTAGTCTACATCTTCTTGTTCCTTCTTTCCACCTTTTTGGTTTATCATCTGCGGAGGACCTAAAATATTTGGAGCTTCATTTATGTTAAACAATATGCTGCAGTTGACGTCTCGATGAAAAAATTACTAGTACCAATCGAACTCTAACTAACTTAGAAACGATCATCCAAATAACATGTTCTTGGCAGACCTTCAAGTAGTGTGGCCTCTTTCCTGCATTTATGTTAAATGTGAAGATAGTAAGGTAGAGCTGTGACCTTTTAAGTACAGCTGGCTATATCCCCAGGGGCTTGCCCTAGAATTCGGCTGACCAGATTTCCTTTAGGTTTATTTTGGAGCACGCATAATATTCCAACATGTATAGATAATTGGGTAGAATTTATTGAAAACTTCTCTCAGAAGATAGAAAAATAAGTTAAAATTTGCTGGTCTAGGGGACCACCACTTGGATGTAGACGATGTTTTTTTTGTCGAGGGCTGGAACTGAACTCGTGACCCAAAGACTAGGCCACCATTCCACCTACCACCTAACCAATGCACCAACCAACACTTCGTTAGGTGTAGACGATGTTATATCTCATAATTACTAGGGAAATAACTGATTGACTATGAAAAGATGCCAAGATAATCAAAGCTTCCCAAGAAAGGAAGGTAAAATGGTTGGTTTTATGTAAGTACCATATTTCCTTTGGTTTAATTTTATTTATTCTGACTGCGATTACATAGAGATTGAAATTAACTTTATAATCACTTTGTTACCGGCTATCGAACCAGGCATAAGTTAAGTTTTAACTTAAAATGTCACATAATAATATGATGAATACCACTTCTATGATAGAAGTAGAACTGCCAAAAAATTATTTGAATTATTCCATAGATCCTTCTAGTGCACTAGGAGCCCGGTGAACTAAGCTCCCTCTGTGGGGGTTGGGGGAAGGGCCGGACCACATTTGGTCTTATGTACACAACCTTATCTTGTATCTCTGCAAGAGATTATTTACACATCTCTAAACCGTGACCTCCTGGTCACACGATAACAACTCTTACCGATGCACTAGGCTCCTCTTCCACATTCTCAAAGGTTAACCAAAAAGATTAAAAGAACCTTAAGAATTAAGAGCAACAGGTGTACGTGATTGAGAACAACAAGTTACTTGTTCATCCATTTTATCCCTGTGGAACTCAAGTAAATGTTTTTTTGTTTTGATAAAGAAACTCAAATAGATGTTATTAAATAGAATAAGAACATACACCAGATTAGTTATCAATAGAAGAAAAACACTAAGTCGAATGCCAGACCCTAGAAGATCGTAACTCCTTTTATAATTAATCCGAATAAAGAAAGTTTAATTATTGTTGTGTATGATTACTTCCCGTGAAACTAATCATATACCAGATCATTTATCAAAAGAAGAATAAACACCAGGTCAAATACCAGACCTTATCGGTAACTCCTCTAATTTTAATTCGACCAAAGAAAGTTTAATCATTAATTCATTATTGTATATGAGAACCAGAGGGCATTGGCTTCAATCTTTTAGTTCCACACCAGTAGCTACAGAGCGAGAGTGGGGTTGAACTTAACTACAACAACAACAATATACCCAATGTAGTCCTACAAGTGGAGTCTGGGGAGGGTCGAGTGTACGCAGACAATACCCTCGGCTCAGGAAAGATAAATGAAGGGGCAATAACAAGCAAACCAAATCTGATAACCAAAGCGAAAATACAAAACTAACACTAAGGAGTAAGGAATGCAAACATAAAATCGAAACAAAGGCAGTAACAAGTAATAACAAATGTCTAGGGATACAAAAATACACAAAAGACACTAAGTGATGTATTAAAGCTATTGCTACAAACACGGACAATGCTCGGGCGCCTAACCCTTCACCTTTATTGTCAACCTCCACACCTTCGTATCCATGGTCATGTTCTTAGTAAGCTGGAGCAACGCCATTTCTAGCTTAATCACCTCTCGCCAATACTTCTTCGGCTAACCTCTATCTCTTCGTTGGCCTTCCAATGCCATCCTCTCACATCTCCTCACCGGTGCATTTGTGCCTCTCCTCTTCACATGTCCAAACCATAGAAGTCTCGCCTCCCCCATATTATCCTCCACACGAGCCACACCCACCTTGTCCCGGATAACTTCATTTATAATTCTATCTAACCTGGTATGCCCGCACAATTGTCTCAACATCCTCATTTCAACCACCTTCGTCTTCTGGACATGGGAGATTTTGACTGGCCAACACTCTGCCATACAACAGAGTCTCTGACCACTACTCTATAAAACTTTCCTTTAAGTTTTGGTGGCACATTCTTATCACACAGAACATCGGAAGCAAGCCTTCATTTTATCCATCCCACCCTAATACGGCGTGTGAGATCCTCGTCGATCTCCCTATTTCCTTGTATAACTGACCCAAGGTACTTGAAACTCTCTCTCCTGGGATGACTTGTGAATCAGACCTCATGTCTTCGTCAACTTCGTGCGTCGCGCCACTGAACTTGCTCTCCAAGTACTCTGTTTTGATCATGCTCAACTTGAAACCTTTAAACTCCTGGGTCTGCCTCCAAACCTCTAACCTCTCGTTAACACCACGACATCTCCCCTTGAATGTGTCACGTCAGTGCGTCTATCGCAGGGCAAATAGAAATGGGCTGAGATGTTGAACTTATCTCTTTATGTTATATCCATGCTTACGTGTCCAAAGAGATATGGGATGTTGTTGGCAATGAGTTAGGGATTAGATTGTTGAGGAGTTGTAATTCTGCAAGATATGTGTTAGTGTCCCACATCGGCTATGGGTCGATGTTTGGTCTCTTTATATAGTCTTGGGCAATCCTCACCTCTTGAGCTAGCTTTTGGGGTTGAGTTAGGCCCAAAGTCCATTTCTTTATCATGGTATCATATCCAGGCCCGCCTAATTCTCGTTTCATCCGATTTTGGGCGCCCATCTTATATTGTCCATGCTCTAGATGTCCAGTCCTAGGTGTGAGGAAATGGGGTGTAAGTGTCTCACATCGTCTATGGGTGGGGGTGGGCAATTCTCACCACTTGAGCTAACTTGGGGTTGAGTTAGACCCAAGGTCCATTTCTTTATCAATATGAGAAAAATGTAGAGGCAAGGGTTCATTATGTAATTAGATCAGGAAAATTTATTCCTTGTGTACTAGAGACCATACACTTCTCATTCAACTGTGAATTATTCAGTGAACCATGATCTCAACTCGTCGGTTATCTCAGAAGATGGAGCAATCTTTAGAAACTCTGGGTTGAAGGTAATTAAAAGCATTTTTGGGACAGAATTCCAGTAAGATAGCTGTTTTGTCAATGTTCAAAGTTTTGGTTACTGCTCAAAAATTGTTATTAGCATCTTCTGAATGCCAGTCCATGGAAATCTCATGCTGGAATGAGTAAAGCTTGGTAATTCTGGAAAGGGCCACTGTTCGGCTCCTGGGAAGAGGAGTTTAGTCAGAGGGGTGGGATTTGACATACACCAAAAGGAAAAAGAAGGTATTCTGGCACGGTTTGAAATGTGTAATGTGTAATGTGCTTTCCATTATTTTATCTTCATCTTTCAGAGGCCTTTCATGCAATGGCGGAGGCAGGATTTCGGTTAAGGGGGTAAAAAAGAAAAAAATCATAAAAATTAAAAGAAACTGTGGCTAGTGGGAATTGAACAAGCAACCTAACAAAGGTTATGAACCCCCTTGACCACTGAGCTATGCTTTGGGCAGTAGCAAGGGGATTCAAAATATAATATATAGAGGTACAAACCGGATTTTGCCATGTTTTACCACTTATCTATTTTATGCACTTACTAGGCAGAGGGCCTTAACCATAGAAGAATTAAGGTGTGAGACACATGCATCTGTCCTGTGCACTCTGCCAACATGTCATTTTGGAAGTCTTTATAACTTTTTAATATGTATGACAGGTTACTGATCAAGATCTAGATGTTCAGCAGAACTCCTCTGCAGGCGTTCCAGATGCTTTGCGCCATTACTATTACCAGTACCTTTCTTCCACCTCAGAGGCTGCTGAGGTACCTTCTCAACTGTTGATAGTATGGACAAGTTTTACACATGTATGCTTGCCACGAATTGCCTGTAGGAAACCTGCGTTAATCATGTCATATGTGGATAACTTTGAGTCTTGTATAGTCAAGCTAGGTTAACTGCAAGTTTTAACTGATATACTATTTTCTTTTTTCTTCCGGCAATTATAATTCTCAATTTCTCGTGATTTAATTCTGCAAGAACAATACGTCCACCCAGTTGTTCATAGTGCATTCAGGTATTAAATTTTTCCTTGCAAGTCCTGGTTTTGCTTATGCTCTATGCTGCTCTTTGTTCTATGTTCCTCATGGCCAGTTCATGCCTTAGTTTCATCCAGACAGATTTTGTTTGTAGTTCCATTTATCTTGTCTGCTATTTGAGTCCTTCGGATAATGTTTGGTGTCAAATTTGTATGCCTTCAGATTTAATATTAGTCGAATATTTAACTTATCTCTTGTCCTTTTTAGTTTTTTTTTCTTGAGTTATGAATCCTTTTTCAGACTACAAGTGCAACTCAAAAGGCATAGAAATTTGGCACTGCAGTAATTTCAGTTTGCTTTGTTTGAATAACTGCAGCTTCTTGAATAACAAGGCTTGTAAATCTACAGTTCTCTTTGCCATATCCTGGGCTGATTTACTGTGAAACAAACCACCTAAACCCACCTGATTTGCTTCAGAGTTGTGTTTGAGAGATCGTGGGAATTAGTTTAATGAGTTTCCGGAATCTTAGAGAGAAGAAGAGTCACCTTCTCTAGATAAGCATTAATGTTCACTAATGACTGCTCTTCTGAAAAAGCATGATTTACTTGGTGATTTTCTATCAAATGTCTTAAAGCTTGTGGTACCAGTTGAATACGGAACTGACTAGATCAGATTTCTCATTTACTTGCTGAGAACTGTAAATATATGTGGATGGAGCTTTATTGTGGTGTGCAATTTTATAAAAAGAATCGTGGCTTTTTTGCAGGAAAAAATTGCTATGCTTAGAGAAAATGAATCTTTGGTGAAAGAAAAAGACAAACTGAAACATGAAAATCAGTCCTTGCTTAGGAGTAAAGATATGGCAGATGCCCAAGTCACAGCAGTGACAAAATCTTTGGAGGCATTGCAGAAGGAAATGAAGGACAAGGAGATTCTGGTAGTTTCTTTGTTATGTTTTATGTTTTACAAGAATTTTCTTGTGTAGCATGTACATACCTCAGACTTGAATAATGTACTTTAGGTTCAAACTTTGAAGCAATCTCTAGATAGGCAAAGACAAGAATTGAATGAATGCAGAGCTGAAATAACTTCATTAAAAATGCATATAGAGGGTGCTCGTTCTGCGCGCAATTTTGTAACAAGCGATTCTGAAGGTGTTGCTGACCTGCCATCAATAGATAGTTATAAGGAAGAGATGAAGTTCCTACAGAATGAGATCCAGAGGTTGCAATTGGCAAATGATTCCTTGAACAGTGAGTCTCTTAAAGATAACAATGAAGAAACTAGAAATACAGGTCCTGAAAATGAAGTTGGAGAATCAAGTGAGCATAATATCTTTGAGGATTCAGCTGGCATCTCTTCTGGGGATTTAGGAAATGCCGATTCTCAGTTATCGATGGCTCAAACCTCTGCTGACACAATTACCAAACCTGAGGAAGTAGTGGAAGCTTCAAATGGTAATGGCATTGTTGAGAAAGTCGAGAATGTACTCACACACAATGGTGAGCTACCTTCAGAGGCTAAAGGACTAATCTTGAAACCAGACAATTTATTTGTCGAATCAAATGCTGAAAAGATCGTAAGCTCTCTCTCAGATGTATACATGATGCCTTTTACTTGGTATCATTTTCACTTAGCAATTATACTTCAAACTTTTTGGATTTCGCAGGGTTTGGGGACTATTCAGATCCTTTCAGATGCATTGCCAAAAATTGTACCTTATGTTTTGATCAACCACAGAGAGGTGTGTTTTGCCATTTGTTATTATTTAAAATCATGCTTCTGAAGTCTGATGTTCTTACCTTATTTGGGAGGCTTTTATTTGAGAAAATCTTTTCTAGTTTTGAAACTTATCTTGACAAACATGATCTCAAAAAGTTTTTTCAAAGACATTTTCAAATGAAGAAGTGCTTGAAGGGTGTTTTTCATTGAAAACTCTCTTTCCACTGACAAAACACTTAAAAATCTTCCAAAAAGCTACACTATCCCAATAAATCTTCGGCTTCCACTAACTTTTCTTTTTCAAAACTTTTTCAAAATGTTGTCTCAATAGCTTCCAAATATTCTTCAGCAACCTTAAGTTATCTACAAATCTTTTGTCTAATTAGCTGTCATTCCACTTGATTGGTGTTGTCTCTGCAGGAGCTTCTTCCTCTTATAATGTGTGCAATTGAGCGCCACCCAGATAGCAGTACGCGGGACTCCTTGACCCATACATTATTCAACTTAATCAAGCGTCCTGATGAAGAACAGAGACGGATTATAATGGATGTATGATTGTCAAAACTATTGATTCATACTAGATCTTTTTTTTTTTCAAAAAGTTGAGCATGCCACCAATTTTGTTATCACGTTTAGGCTTGTGTCACCCTTGCCAGAAATGTTGGAGAGATGAGAACGGAAACTGAACTTCTTCCTCAGTGTTGGGAACAGGTGAGATTATTATATCTGCTGGACGGTCTCATGATTTTAACATATTTTCCATCAACTCTTGCAACTGCTCTTAGTGTTATATTGTGAAATGTAGATCAATCACATGTATGAGGAGCGCCGCTTGCTAGTTGCTCAATCATGTGGAGAGCTTGCTGAATTCGTGCGCCCTGAGATTCGAGATTCTCTTATCTTGTCTATTGTGCAACAGCTGATCGAGGATCCTGCAACTGTTGTTCGGGAGGCTGCTGCTCATAACTTGGCATTGCTTCTGCCTCTCTTCCCAAATACGGACAAATATTTCAAGGTCAGCTTCACTACATAAGCTTCGAGCAATCACGGAGAAGAAATCTGACTTGACAGAATTTCCTACAAAGTAAGCTCCGTGGTCTAGGAATGGAGCATTTTCTGCTGGTCTTAGTGTGATTGCCCAAACTGATTAAATGATAAGATAAACATAATTGAAGGTTCTCCAATTCCTCTTCTTTTTTTTTGTTTTGTTTGTGTAAAGGTTGAGGAGATGATGTTTCAATTGGCGTGTGATCCATCTGGAGTGGTTGTGGATACAACAATCAAGGAAGTTGTTCCAGCTTTAGTAAACTGGGGAAAGGAGTTGGATCATTTGCTACAAGTTTTACTATCTCATGCATTGGGCTCTGGTCAGGTATGTATTCTACATTTACTTAGTTTCTCACTGAAGTAGTAACTTGTCTTAGACATGGATCTGATACATTATCTTTTTTTCCCCAGCGTTGTCAACCTCTTTCAGGGGTTGAAGGTTCTGTTGAGTCACATCTTCGTGCTTTAGGAGAGAGAGAGCGGTGGAACATAGACGTTTTATTGCGCTTACTAATAGATTTGCTTCCATTTGTGCGCAAGAAAGCTATTGAGACCTGTCCATTCCATTTGGTTTCAGATGACAAAGGACTAGTTTTTTCTACTTCACTACTTGAACAGTATGCAGGGTAATATCCCCTTTTACCTGTGTTTTTAACCTACCTTTCTATACTTTTTTCTGCAAAGGTACTCTCACCATGTGTAGCTAATACTTGCAACATATTTGAACTATATATGCAGAGGAAAGATGGATTGGCCTTCTTTTGAGTGGTTGCATATTGATTGCTTTTCAGCATTGATTGAACTGGCCTCTCTATTGCCTCAGAAGGAAGATAATTTAAGGAATCGAATCACACAGGTAGCTTGAATTGTTTGACATGAGTTTTGGTGGTTTAGGTTTGAAAATGCCTTCTTGTTTCCCGAATTTGTCTTTAATTTGGCAATGCAGTTTTTATTGGCCGTTTCAGTCCTGCTTGGGGAGCCTTACCTGACACACATCATGCTACCTATATTCTTGGTAGCAGTTGGTGACAATGGTGATTTATCATACTTCCCTGCAACACGCCAATCAAGAATAAGAGGTAATGAGTTAAAAACTTTCTGATTATTTAAAATCCTTTACGTCATACATCATGTTCAAACCTTTTCAAATTAGTGTTGATTTCCTCCTCAACAGGTTTAAAACCAAAAACTGCTGTAGCTGAAAGACTTGCTGTCATCTGCATCCTGCCTCTTCTGCTTGCAGGTGTTCTAGGATCCCCTAGAAAGCATGAACTATTGACAGAGTACTTGAGAAATCTCTTGATTCAAACTTCGGAGCGAGAGAGTCAGCCAGTGAAGCGCGAGATTTTCAATTCTGTTCGCTTCCTTTGGTTTGTGCCATTTAACAAGTTAATCATTACAGTCCTGTGTCTGAACTCCTTAGATGATGGCTAGACTATCTTTTCCTGCAGCACCTTTGATGAACATCACAATATGATTTTTAACATCCTCTGGGAAATGGTTGTGAGCTCTGACATAAACATGAAGACGATGGCTGCCAATCTTTTTAAAGTCATTGTAAGTCGTTTGGTTTTTCTTGGGATTATGTCAGTTCCTGTCTTTCTAAAAAAAAAAAAGAATTTTAAGCGTTGCCGTTAACATTCTTTGTATCATATTTGAAACTTCATCAGGTTCCATGTATTGATGCCAAGGTTGCCTCAACTCATGTTTTGCCTGCTCTTGTAACTCTTGGTTCTGACCAAAACTTGAATGTGAAATATGCCAGCATTGATGCATTTGGAGCTGTAGCACAGCAGTTTAAAAATGATGCGGTATGGAAAGGTTTCTTTTTAAATATCTGGTGTCATTCTTATTCTATGTTGATCTATAGAGGCTTTGATGAGGCCGGCTCTTTTAACCATCTTGTTAGATTGTTGACAAAATACGTGTTCAAATGGATGCTTTTCTTGAGGATGGATCACATGAAGCTACAATAGCTGTAGTTCGTGCATTGGTGATGGCAGTGCCACATACAACAGAGAGACTAAGAGATTATATCCTCAACCTTTTACTTCAGCTTTTATGCACTCTTGAAGTAGATGTATTCTTATAACATGTGCCAAAGCACTAGTTCAATTTCTTATTCTCATTAGCTTTCTTTAACTTTTGATACATCTGTTGTCCAAGATTTTCCTACTTACAGCAACACCTCCTCCTTCAAGTGACATGAGACGTCGCCGTGAGAGAGCGGATGCATTTTGTGAATCAATTCGTGCTCTTGATGCTACTGGTTTGCTCCTTTTAGATATTCTTTTCTCTTCTTCTCCTTCATAACTCTCTTTACTTTCTGATGGTATATGCTTATTCCAGATGATTGCCTCTAGGTTAGCTGCATATTGAAAGATGTAGCAAAGTACGAAAAGATATGTAGCACCATGGACCGATACTGGGGGTTAATGTCCTGATATTTTGGTTGTAAACTACCTTTAGCTATAGTGGTTGAGCAAAGTAGGTCTTATGGAGTTTTGTGTCATCCAGAGGAATTACCTGACAAATGGCCCAATTTGTGCCTAAAATACATGCTGAAGTAAAAAAATGATAGGTTGTCATTTATCGGGTTTAGCGTGATTCATTTTCTTGTTCATGTCAATAGCAAGTTGATAGACATGTCCTAAGATAGTTAAGTGGAACCCAGGAATCTCTCAAATCAGTGAAAGAGACCGCCAGTTATCTTCCGGACCCAAGGAGGATTGATACAAATATGACTCCAAAGAACTTCTGAAAAATTGAATGATATTTGATTCTATGGATACTCGGATTCTCTACCGAAAACTAAGAGCCCCTTTGGACATAAATTTTTTTCCCTTTTTTTTCAAACTGAGCGTTTGTTCATAAAATTTCCAATTTTCGATAATTTTAAAAACTCCAAAAAGTTATTTTTCAAAATTCACTCAAATCACTCACAAAACTTCAAAAACAACCCAAACTGGCTTATGTCCAAACACAACTCTAAATTTCAAATACCATTTTCACTTGAAAATTTTTTTCACCATTTTTTGGAATTTTACAATTCTTGTGTCCGAACGCCTACTAAGTCTGCCCCTGCCCCCACTTCCGGCAGGATTGCCAGCACCCTGAAAGCTAAACACAGGAAAGGAGAAACAAAGTGAAAGAAGAAGAAACACTCAAGCATTCATATGTAATCTCTGTGTGGTTTTTAAGGTGCAACTGATGTATCAAATGTCAGAGATGAGATGTGGAAGGTCTAAGGACAAGTTCTCCTATTGATCTCTCTTCCTCTGGTTTCCTATTGTATAGTCTTGTGACATACAAAATGTAACTACATGTGCTATCAAAGCCTAAAATTTGCACTGTGACTTTGTCCTGCTTTTCAGCCCCTGTATCTTATCATTTTACATGACCTTTTCATTAGAATCTTCCTATGCTCAGTTTATGATTGTTTTATTGCAGATCTTTCTGCTTCTAGTGTCAGAGATTTCCTTCTACCGGCAATTCAAAATCTGTTTAAAGATGCTGATTCCCTTGATCCAGCACACAAAGAAGCTCTGGAGATTATAATGAGGGAAAGATCTGGTGGAACGTTTGATACGATTAGTAAGGTAATGGGTGCTCATCTGGGAATTGCATCATCAGTAAGCAGCTTCTTTGGTGAAGGTGGTTTATTAGGGAAAAGGGAAACTGGAGATGCATCTCCACCATCAGTGGAAGTTGTTGAACCTCTGAAGCCTATTGCGCCAACTGCAGCAGCAGCGGTAGAAGACACAAGATTTAGGCGGATCATGAGAGGTGGTTTTTCAGACATGCTCAGGGGAAAAGCAAAGGGCACCGAGGATACTCCCCCAAGTCAATGATTATGGCTCTTTCCTTCTGCAGGGAAGTAAAAATGGAAATAAGTTTTTTGTATGTTGTGCAGTAGACTACATTGATTCCATTTTTGATTTCACTTAAGCTTTCCCATTACCTGGATGAGATTTTGCAATTTATTTCATTCTTTATATCCAAGAAATGTGATGAATTTGCCAACAGTTAGAAGAAAACGTTTACATATCCTTAGCTTTGCAAATGATATAGGAGATTTACTGGTCTAGCATTTTCCCTGAGCACGAATCTCACCAAATAACTACTGCTCGTTGATGCTCCCGGAGCCCCGAATTGAATTGATTCTCTGATGAATAAAGAGAACAACATTTGAAAGGTTTGTCCTAATTTATTTTCGGGGTAAATACTTTTCTGCACAGAGTGTTTACATCAACTCAATCTACTACTCCAGTGTCCAATTCATTAAAACATGCGGTACATCATGCCATTTGGATGGGACATCCTTCTCACACCTAAATCAAAGTCTAATAGTTTGAGTTAAAAAGTGAACTTCGTCGGTAAATTCACAATAATTGTCTCAAAGGTTCCCGGTAGCCAAATACTAGTGACTAAGGAGTCTGCAGCTGCAACCAATAGCACAACAGAGTGTGAATATCTCACTTATTTTCTCAGCTTGAAAAATATAACCCCCCCCCCCCCCCCCCCAAGAAAAAAAAAA
>ML432069.1:0-18658 GCA_005239525.1 Nicotiana knightiana | reverse complement strand
CCCCCCCCCCCCCCCCCCATGAGAAAAAGTACAAAGTAATACTTCTGTAATTTGAGTAGAGTTTTCCGTGATATCATCATATCACTCTAATGTATTCCGTTTCTTCCTCTTGAGAAAATCAGGTGATTCTGATCTAGTATTCCAGTTGGATATTAATAAACTTAACTAATTTTATCCGATTTGATTACTAAAATTTTGTATTAAATCCATTCAAAATTATAATAATGCTGGGTAATTATGGAGCAGATTAATTTTAAGCCAATAATACAGATTAATTTTAAGCTAATAATACTTTTAATGTGAGCAATACTCCTTTAAGGAGTGCATAACATAAAAAAACAAGAGTAGCATGATTCAAATGGAATATATAGCTTTAAATAGACAAATGATGATTAAGAGGAAACAGGATTCATCAATGAAATCACCTATCCTAGTAGGATTCATTATTTTATGACGAGGCTTGTTATTTCCCCACAATTTCGGAACTTTGGCTTAAACAGGAATGCGATTTGGTAGGCTTCTAGGTAACATATAACACCAGTGCACAACTATATATATAGACAACCGCGTTAGGCACGTAAAAAAGTTATTTTTACAAATCGAGTTGAGTTCTCATGTCGAGCCATAGTTCAGCTTTAGAAGTTGTAAGACATAGAAGAACAGGAGAAGTGCTGTTCTACAAGAAACCTCGTCCCCCTTTCAAGAATGATCCTCTTGTTGATTTCCCAACTTTACCAAAAGTTGAGGGTTTAATAAAGAATCTGCAGCGGACAGATATGAAGAATAACGTGACAGAAACTAAACAACATAGAATGGGGGCTGATGAACATGTGTTGTTCTATTTCGGAAATGATTATGGATTTCAACAGGCCTTACAAATCTTGAATACAATGATTCCTTCATACAAAGTAAAATCTAAATTTTCGGCCCAAGAGTCACGTTTAACCGAAGAAGTCTTCACCTTGTCGTCCCTAGAAGATATGCTCAATGAGTTTCAGCAAAAAAATCTTTTTTGATTCTTGTTTACTTAAGTTTAGAGGCGAACCCTAGATCTAGGATTCTCAATAATTGCGATCTCGATATTTTTATGCATTTTTATTTTTTGGCATATGCATACATAGAGGGTCTCGTACTCTCGTGTGCTGTCTTGGATTTATTTTTCTAAATATACTATCTTGCTATTACTTGTTATCGGCACCACTTGCTATCTTCGATTTAGTTTTCTAATTATTTGTCTTGCGCTATCACTTGCTATTAGGGCTTCCTTCACCTTCTTTAGCCGAGGGTCTATCGGAAACAGTCTCCCTACCCTTCCAGGGTATGGGTAAGACTGCCTATATCCTACCCTCCTTAGATCCCACTTGTGGAATTATACTAGGTGGTTGTTGTTGTTGCTTGCATACATAGAGGGTCTACCGGAATAATTTCACTATCTTTACGAGGTAGGGGTACGACCTGCACCGCCATTCTCAGACCCCACTTGTGAGATTAAACTAGGCTTGTTGTTGTTGTTGTTGGTGGCACATGCATACATAATTTGTCGTTTAGCCAATTCCAACTTGTTTGGGACTGAAACGTGATTATTATAATTATTGTATGCAAACATAATTTGGACGAAAAGTAATAAGTTCAGTTGATGCTGTGGTCTTAATTTCATTCTTGTTAGTATCACTAATTAATTGTTTCTGTTTAGAATCCAGTTATCAGTGTAGATTATTTGCATCTTCGCTTGGTAGAAAGCTGGCCATTAAGCTACATGGTGTAAATTTAAGAATATGTTTCCTGTATTGGAGAAAATGTTCCCAAAAAGATTTGGTTCATGTTGTAACGGATAGTTTTCTTGAACCAAATTTCAACAAGTCAGAACACTTTTACGCCATATAATTTAGGATTTTAAATAGATTAATCTCTTCTAAAGCTTAATAACAAAAAACAAAACTATTCATCATAACATTAAATGGAAATGCATTCCCCTTTTTCCCCTTTAACTTTAAAAGACACTTATTGACTAACTAATAAATCCTAATTATTGATAGGAAAAATATATGATGTTTTACAATTTAAAAGACATGATAACAAACATAATCAGAGTTTAGTAAGGTGATCCATCGTAACAATTTGGAAATTTTAACTTCTGTACCAAAGGTATACACCCTATTTATTATAAATAAAAATTATTTTAAAATATTATTTTCTATAGCTACCTTTTATATTTTATAGCAAAATAAGAATTTATGCTATATGCTACCGTTGATGCATGAAATACGTTGTTACTGTATTCATGAATACATGTGCATACAACTGAATCAGGCGCCTTTTGCTGCTGTATTCATGAATACATGACACGAATATATGTGAATACATGCGCGTACAGCTGTACTGTGCTGATTTTAGGCTCTTTTTACTGCTGTATTCATGAATACAACAACGCGAGTACCACAAATACACTTCCGTAACAACTGAATAGTAACTATAAGAAGTAATTATGTATATGATAGTCATAAGAAGTTAATAGCCACTAAAAAATCGTAATTTTTGAAAATTCCTCATTTTTCTAGGTCACTTAAAAGCTGTATTCCATGTGAAAGGGCGACCCAGAAAACATATCACCCGTTAGGGAGAGAGAGGGAGAGAGAGAGGGAGGGAGGGAGAGAGAGAGTCCATGTTTTTTTTTGGAATTGTAATGAAGCCAAACTCATTGAAAACATCTTGTGTTGTGCAGTCTCTGGTAAGTTAGTAATCTTTGCTATAATTTTATTAATTGGAAGAATTCTTACGTTTTTACTTGTATTCACATATATTACATACTAAAATTTCTTGATGATTGAAAAGGAAGAAAAATAATTTATGGATAGAATAATGATCTAAAAACACGATTCGTTATATATAAATTAACTAATTTTACCCATAAGTTTTCTTCTTTATCCAGATTTAAAACCAGCAACATTCCTGTGTTGCTGGGATACGGGTATCGACATCCTATAGAGTGTAGATCTAAAATCAAATTCTTATTACCTATATTTTAGAATTCGGGGATACAAATAGAAGTATAAGTATATGTGTTATGATACAATCAATACAACACATTTAAGTATATATTGTGATAAATATTTGAAGGTATAAAATTAGAAGTAGTAGAACTAAACTGATCTTTGTTTACACTTAACATTTTATTTACAAGTTATTTCGTATAATGCGACACGTTCTAGTACTCATGAGAATATATACAGAACGCAATATACCCAATCAACTTATATATAGTTGTTGAATATATATCTGTAAGTAATAAAGTAAAGTAAGGTCGGATTTGAGCAACACAAGAGCAGTAAGTATATATGTAAAAGTATATAATACCCCATAATGCCACGTAATTAAAAAGGTAATTTACATTTCTTGATCTCCTAATGGCAACTCAAACTCCAACTTTAGGAGTTGTTAGACATACAAGGACGGGAGCTTCAAGAACGATCCGCCACTTGAATTCCCAAGTTATATACCAGATCAGAGAAGACATGATCGATGAGTTTTTAAAAAGCAGTCTTTTTTAATTCGTAATTTATACTTATGTTTCATGTTCTTGTTAGCGCCTTTGGTCACTAAATTTTTTCTACTTATTTCGATCTTGACTCTATAAAGACCACACATTTAAGTTCCGGACTCTCTAAAATGAGAATGCATCCTAAATTAAGTTTTACCCGTAACTCTTTCTTTTATCTCGGCTAATAAGAACCGACGTTTTATGTAAAAGTAAGCCCTCAACTAGCTTGTGATTGGGATGTACTTATTGTTGTTATATCTAGAAAAGAAAACACTAATAATACACAATTTGATGCTTATATGTGTAAGATCGATCATGAAATACTGTGAAGATATATTTCCAATATTCAGTCACAATACAAAAGATTGATGCATTTTATGCTTTAAAAAAAGGATTGACGCTTTGCCATTTTATTTTTGGAGAAAACACTCAAATTTTGGATGCCCGAAGCGAAATATGTACATAAGAGAGAGGATTGAAGCCTGCTCATGTGTTAAAGTTTTTATTAATTAAATACATCCAAATAATAGATGTTGCGCCCAATAAATCAAATGAACTGTTATAAAATTTCGAACTCAGAACCTATAAAGCTCGACTCTTGAATCCGTCCTTTCCTACGCATGGAGCTTCCATCAGCAAAGAGGTATATGTGAGAATATGATATCACTAATTTAGTTGCGATGTTGCCCAATTGTCCAGGTAGAACTAGGAATAGAATTACTACTATATTTACCATTTCCGATCGAGCTTAATTATTCAACTTAAACCTGAATACATTTAATTCCTTAGGCTTCTTGTAATATAAACACCAGCATATCTTCAACTATATAATACCCCGTTTGTTAACGTAAATATTAGTAGTACACAGATATTTTCTCATGACAACTCAACCTTCAACTTTACAAGTCGTTAGACATATGTAGAAGGACAGGAGCAGTGCTATACTTCAAAAAAACCCTTCCCCCCTTAGCTTCAAGAATGATCCTACCTCCAGTTGAATTCCCAATTTTAGCAGAGAACAATTCTCCATTTGAATTCCCAAATTTATCGACAAAAGTTGAGAAACGTATGTTCTCCCCCTTGGGGCTTGAAGAATAACGTGATTACAGAAATTAAACTACAGAATTTGTAGCTACTAAATTTAGTAGCGCTGATGATATATATGAATATATGTCTGTTGTTTGAATTTGGGAATGATTATGTATTTCGACAGTTTCATCAAATATTGGATAAAGAGTTTTCACCATATTTTCCATACAGAAACTCCAAGAAGAAGTCCTCATATTGCAATGACTAAAGATGCAACGAATTTAATTGATGAAGTCTTCAAGTTATAGTCCCAAGAAGACATGCTCAATGAGAATACAAAACGATCTTTTTTAATTCTTTGACACCTAATTACGTTTCATATTATTCTTGATAGTATTAGTGATTAATTGGTTCTGTTTTGAATTCAATTATGATTGTACATGATCTATACCTTCTTCTGCTTATGTAGGAGTAGTGTTGGAAGTTCACTTTGGTCTAACAGGTTGTTTGGTCAAGCCGGAGAAATTAACTTATTTTGGGAAGTGTTTTGAAAAAAGTACTTTTAGAGAAAATCAGTTTGTGTTTGGCTAATCACTCTACAAAAACACTTTTGAGTAATAATTTGTTTTTGGGCTAACTTTTTAGAGAATGCTTTTAAGTATCAAATTACGAATAAGGACATGAATAGATTTATTTAATAGTTAATATTATAAATAAATAAATACTCTTAAAAAATTGTTATTACAGGCAATAATTAAATCTTTTCATTTTATTTAAGTAAAATATGAATTTTTTTTTAAAAATACTTAATTATTTTAATAAAGTTAAATCCATTAAAATCATTCAACAAATATAAAGGCATTCACCTTAAAGTCACTATATATTAGAAAACTATCCTAAAAATAATAAGAAATATTTATACATTAATATGCTAAGTATTACGTTTAACGGTTATTTTGGCATATACTATATTTTGTTAAAGGTATTTTTGGTAAGAAGAAAAGTCAAAACTGCTTTTGCTTCTGCTTTTAAGAAGAAGCTACTTTTTTATGCTTTTCAGAAACTGCTTTGGCTTTTCCCCAAAAAAATGCTTGGTCAAACATCTCAAGTTAGAAAAAAAAAATATTAAAAAAAAATATTGTGCTTTTGTGCAAATTTAAGAACATTTTGCTGTATTTAGATATTTTTTTTTTAATTTGGTTATGTTGGAAAGGATAGTTGATAGAAACTAAGCGTCCACCAAACTGTATAGAGAACCGGGTTCTCTATCAGTTCCCACCGTAAGTAACAGACTATAAAACCAAACAGTAAGACGACCTGGTCCTCTACCAGTCCCCTCAATAATACATAGAGACAACAAGTAGAAAAGACGCTGGATTTTTACGTGGAAAAATCCCAACTCAAGGGGACAAAAATCACGACCTACACTGGTAGGATTTCAACTTTACTAACTTGTAATCTCCACTATTACAAGCCACTTTGTGATGACTCTCTTACAAAGACTTCAACACACTAACTTGCAATACACTTATTACAAGCCACTTTGTTACTCACTAGTTACAAAGACTTTAACTTATGACTACACTAGTCACAACACAAACACAGATGGTTTATGATTTTGAGTTTCCTAAAACAAAACTTCTAAGAAAGCAATATAGGAGTTACAATGAAGAACAAAACATAAGATTACAACTCAACTAAGGACACATATATACTCGTGGTGGAACTGGTCCGTAGTGGAGTTGTCTTCTTGTTCTTGACACACTTGAGCCTTCAACAATGGAGCAGATCTTCAATGCTATGAAGAATGTAGTAAATGGCCAAGTGAATATCTTGTTTTTCATCCAACAAGATATTATATCTCAAAGACATCACAAGAATGATGTCCATACTTAGTTGGTACACTCTACAACCAATAGGAAGTGGCTGCTCATTGTTTCTGCACTGTAGCGTGCAGTTGCAAACAATCGATTTCTGCCACTGCTTTCCAACTGTAGAGTTGACTTGTACTTCTGTTTGGGGAATGCCAAGGGATCAGGTCCCTAATCTATTCCTTGTGAGTTCAAATGTACACTACACAGATTTCTTGTGAGTCTATGCTGATTGGTTGTGCTGGTTACGATCAGGTCCTTTATCTGGTTCTTTACACAAAAGTTTGTTAGATCATCAAAATAAAATACTAACCCATAAATTTCCCCTTTTTTGATGATGATAAACTTTTATAATTGATGAGCAGTTATATAATCTAAGTTAACCAGATAAGAGACCAGGACCCCATATTGTTCCCCCTGACTATGTGCTTCCCTCTGGTTGCGCATCAGGTCTTTTATCTGGTTCTTTACATAAAAAATTTATTAGATCATTAAAACATAATATAACCCATCAATTTCCCCCTTTTTGAAAATGACAAACTTTTATAGCTGGGAAGCAGTTATGTGAGCAATATTATACACTGACACCAGTAGATACATAACACATGATCGACCGGGTTCCTAGCAAATTCCCCATGTCGATGTGCTTCCCCCTTAGTTCCTGCCCACATTATCAACTTGCCCACATTATCAATTATCATCTTCCCCCTTTTGACATCATAAAAAGGCACAAACAAACAGAAATCATAGAGAAGTCTAACATAGCTAACTCATGCCCCATGTGTGCACACAACATGATAGAAAACAGAAGTAAAAAGAAAACAAACATTGTCCTTAGCAAGAGAGAAGATGATTCATGGATGATAATCCTTTTTAAATTCATCAGGAGCAGTAAAGGTGGAATTCAACATGCCATCACAAAAAAAAAACAAAAGCAACCAACAACCACAAAACATCACAACATAAGACAACTGGACATTGAGAGGAGCCTAGAGGGCACTAGAAGATGAAGGCTTGGAGGAGGAGGTAGCAGGGGTTTTAAATGACAATCTCATTTTCCAGCACGCAGATATGGTCCTCTTCAACAGTGAAGAGAGTTGCATAGAACTTCTGCACCTCATTTTCATATATCGTGGGTACAACCCCCCTAAACAGATGATCCCATTGTTGGAACTCCACTATCTCTATAACTTGCCTCATCCCTGCCATCTCAGAGATGTCCGGGTCAAACATACGACCCCACAAGACTTTTTGAGTTCGCAATCTCTCCTGCCCAAGTCCACTGTCACTTGGTATGGTCTTCAGTGAACCGGGTCCCCCAGTAGTTTCCTTTTGTCACTTTCTCGACTTCTCAACAGACTTCCCTCTCTCTCACGCTCAACAACCACCACTCTTCACAGATGATGCACCCATTTTTCTTACAGCTTCCTCAGAATCTCCAACCACAGACTTCTGGACCTTTGTAGATCTTTTCACTAAGGAACTAGGTTCCTCCACCGCATCTTTATCAACCACAACCACTGGAATGTCCTTGTTAGCCACAACTTTCCCTTGCTTCATCAACCTCTTCTTCTTTTTCTGAAGTTTTGCAATCGGGAAGAAGGTCGCTTGGAAGAAGACTCAGGAGTGACTGTTGGCTTGCGAAAAATCCCTCAGAGGTACATAAATAGGAGGAATATACTCCAAGGCTTTAGTGTATAAGATGGGTTCCTGGGTTGTTTCTACTGAAGGAGAATCAGGTTCTTTTTCTTTGACTGTGTCATGAACCGAAGACTCAAAAAGAATCATAGTCCCCTCATCCCCTAAAAATGAATTTTCTTCCCCCTAAGACTCAAGAAGGGGGGAGGCTCCTTCATTCGTTAAGGAGGGGTAGGAGTGAGATGGTTTTATGGAAGGAAGGGTAATAAAGAGGAGGTAGAGGAACGGGTTTTGACAGACGCACAGATTTTGAAAAGTAGGATGGTGTGGCTGTTGAAATAATTTTGTTATCTTTTGAGAAAAGCAAGAGAAAACACATTACTACTAACTTGTGGTACAGGAACTAGGTTCCTGACATGTTTTTGTAAAATTTTCAGCTCTCTCTTGTAGTTCAACACCGTACCTTTAGCTTCTATAATCATCATGCGTGTCTACCTGCAACGGTATTGATGTGAGTTAGGCTTAGTCAGAAAATACTTTAGCTAACTGTACCTGAGTGTGACTCTCATAGCAAATGAAGGAGAACCAGGTCCTCAGTTAGGTTTCATCAACCCCAGTGTTATCCTGTTTCTCTCAAATTGTTCCCTACTTAGGGATTTGGTGAAGATGTCTGCAATTTGATCTTCAGTGCAACAAACCTTCATGCAGATATGCCTCTTTTCAACATTGTCTCTGAGGAAATGATGTCTCACATCAATATGCTTAGTTCTCTTGTGTTGAACCGGGTTCTTTGCCATGTTGAGGGCACTGGTGTTGTCACATAGAAGTGGTACACTGTCAATGTAAACTCTAGAATCTTCCAATTATTGTTTGATCCACAGCAGCTGAGCACAACAAGATGTAGCTGCAACATATTCTGCTTCTGTTATTGAGAGAGCCCCTGAGTTTTGCTTCCTTGTAACCCATGAGATTAGGCATGATCCAAGGAAATGAGCCATTCCAGAAGTGCTTTTCCTGCATTCCTTGTTCCACAACCTGTGGAGTGCTTTGCACAACATCTCCAACTCTTTCTTCAGCTTCAGTGGAAGTAATTGGGGTACCAGGTTCCTCATGTGGATTTGAGGAAGAGGTTGTATTGTCTTCACTTACTTTCCTCTGGCACATGCATCAAAAACTCTGTGCTCCTTGAACTTAGAGTTAGACAGACCACGAACCAGGTCCCTTTGTATCAATCTATTCAAGAGAGAAAAGCTTGCATGACCCAATCTTCTGTGCCATAGTTCTGCATCATCATCAACTGCCTTCAAGCAGCTCATATCACCAGCTTCCAAGGATTCAAAGTCAGCAACATAGATAGTCTTGTGTCTTTTAGCGATCAAAACCACCTCACCAGTTACTAGACTAGTAACCGTGCATACTTTAGACAATAATTCTACTTTGATTCCTTTATCACAAATTTGAGAAACACTCAAGAGAATGTACTTCAACCCATATACATAGTACACATTATCAATTGAGTGCTCAAGTGATCTTCCAACCCTTCCAACACCGAGAATGTACCCCCTCCTTTTTTATTGCCAAAGGATACATCTCCTCCCTGCAGGGCTTTCAGTGAGAGAAAATCCATGGTGTTCCCAGTCATGTGCTTTGAGAATCCACTGTACATGATCCATTATAGTCTTGTGCCTCTCACTGGTCCCTGCAAATATGAATCAAGGGTTAGATTTAGGAACCCAAACAAGTTTGTGTCCCTTGTAGTTAGGAAAAGGGTGAATAAGAGCTCTTCTAGTCCATGCAGGCAAGAATCGATTTTTCTTAGTGGGACCTGGTCCCTTATTAGCATTCCTCTTGTCAGCAAACATTTTGTTTTTCTGAACTAATTGATCCCTGGCAGGGCAGTGTTCTTTGAAGTGCCCATTGTTCCCACAGTGAGTACAGAGCCAGTTGTCTGGAGCAGTGACATACTTGCTGTGTGGGTTGTAATAAATTTTCTCCTTTGGGAACGCGATCCCCTGCCTGTTTCCACTGTTATTAAAGTACATGGCAGTGACAGCATCAGAGGACCAGGTCCACTTAAGTGATTTTTCAAGATCGCTCTTCACTCTTCCTAGTTCTTCCTGAAGTTGTTTGTTTTTCTCAAGTTCTGCACCCAGACTAGATTTCACCGATCTTAGCTCATTTTCAAGTTTAAGGTATGTATCACTTGCAACTTCCTTTCCCTTTTGAGAGTTGTCCATCCATTTCTTTGTTTGTTTTTTCAACAAGTTATTTTCTCTAGTTACTTCTTCCACTTGTTCCTTCAAGTCTACAATAGAAATTACCATATCATCCCTCTCTTGACATATGTCACCAATTTCTTCTATTAAATCATTTTTCTCATTAATGAGGCTATGATAGGCATCAATCAACATGTTTGCTAAGGACATCAATTTTTTCTTAGTGTAGGTTTTCAAACTTCTTTGAACGTCAAGAAAACTTACCCCATCTTCCTCCTTGTCCTTCTCATCATCATCAGATTTGGACATGAGTGCAAAGATTGAATTATACTCCTTGGCCTCGTTGTCTACTGCCATCATGGAACTATTTCCTGCTTTTGGTTCCTCTTCTGATTCACTAGAGGAGTCTCCCCATACATCAAGAACTTGCTTCACAACATTTTCAGCTGAATCGTTTGTCAGGAACCTGGTTCCTATTTGCAGTTTTGTCAGAATTGTGCTTGTAAGGCTCCTGCTTCAGAAGTGGACAGTCCTTGATAAAGTGTCCTGGATTTCCACACTTGTGACATAGATCATAGTTTCTAGGCTTGCTCGAACTGCCTCTTCTTGGTATGCCACCATTCCTTTGAATCATCTTTTGGAATCTTTGAGTTAGATACTCCATGTCGGATTCATCACCACTTGAATCCTTGTTGGCATCCTTGAGAACCAGGTTCTTCTCCATCATGGGCTCTCTTCTTTCGATATCCTTCTTTCTTTTCATCTCATAAGTTTTGAGATTTCTAATAAGCTCGTCAATAGCCAGCTTCTGTAAGTCTTTGGCTTTAGTGATGACATTAACCTTGCTCTCCTAAGAACCTGGTAGAATACTAAGTATCTTCCGGACTAGCTTGTTGGTTGGAATGATTTCACCAAGTGAATGAAGCTCATTGATTATGGAGGTGAATCGGGTATGCATCTCTTGAATGGACTCACCATCTTTCATTTTAAAGAGTTCATACTCAGTTGTCCACATATCTATCTTTCATGATCCGTTTGAAGAGCTTCCCAGATTTCCTTGGCAGATTCACATGCCGAGATGCGATTATACTCGTCTGGTCCAATACCACACACAAGAATCTTCTTCGCCTTGAAGTTCTTCTCAACAACTTTTCGGTCAGCACCATTGTATTCTTTTCTTGTATTTGGAATAGTGTTTGTTCCCTCTCCAACAACCTTCATAGGGACAAAGGGACCATCACAAATCACGTCCCAAAGCTCGGAGTCTTCAGCCATAATGAAGTCATGCATTCTCGTTTTCCACCAACCATAGTATTGGCCGTTGAATCTTGGGGGTCTATAGGTTGATTGTCCTTCTTCAAAGTTGCGTGGAGTAGCCATTAGAGATCCTTTCTAGGTGTTAACCTTTTAGAAAGAACCTGCTCTGATACCAATTGATAGAAACTAAGCGTCCACCAAACTGTATAGAGAACCCGGTTCTCTATCAGTTCCCACCGTAAGTAACAGACCGTAAAACCAAACAGTAAGGCGACCTGGTCCTCTACCAGTCCCCTCAATAATACATAGAGACAACAAGTAGAAAAGATGCTGGATTTTTACGTGGAAAAATCCCAACTCAAGGGGACAAAAACCACGACCTACACTGGTAGGATTTCAACTTTACTAACTTGTAATCTCCACTATTACAAGCTACTTTGTAATGACTCTCTTACAAAGACTTCAACACACTAACTTGCAATACACTTATTACAAGCCACTTTGTTACTCACTAGTTACAAAGACTTTAACTTATGACTACACTAGACACAACACAAACACATATGGTTTATGATTTTGAGTTTCCTAAAACAAAGCTTCTAAGAAAGCAATATAGGAGTTACAATGAATAACAAAACATAATATTACAACTCAACTAAGGACACATATATACTCGTGGTGGAACTGGTCCCTAGTGGAGTTGTCTTCTTGTTCTTGACACACTTGAGCCTTCAACAATGGAGCAGATCTTCAATGCTATGAAGAATGTAGTAAATGGCCAAGTGAATATCTTGTTTTTCATCCAACAAGATATTATATCTCAAATACATCACAAGAATGATGTCCATACTTAGTTGGTACACTCTACAACCAATAGGAAGTGGCTGCTCACTGTTTCTGCACTGTAGCGTGCAGTTGCAGACAGTCATTTTCTGCCACTGCTTTCCAACTGTAGAGTTGACTTGTACTTATGTCTGGGGAATGTCAAGGGATCAGGCCCCTAATCTGTTCCTTGTGAGTTCAAATGTACACTGCCCAGATTTCTTGTGAGTCTATGCTGACTGGTTGTGCTGGTTACGATCAGGTCCTTTATCTGGTTCTTTACATAAAGGTTTGTTAGATCATCAAAATAAAATACTAACCCATCAATAGTACTCTTGAACGATATTTTAATAGGTCATCACTGATTCATCCATACAGTTATACAGTTATAAATAGATTTTGTTAAGATACTAAGCTCAAAGCAATAACATAAAACAGGAAAATAGACAAAAGATGTAGAGAGCAAGAGAAGAGAGATTATTATTTCTTCTATGTATTCAAGTGTGTACAATGTGATGCCCAAGCCTTCTATTTATAGGATGATATAGGTGATACAAAGGGATGCCATGAACATGGTATTAACTATTGAGATCATGGGGGAAGATCATGGAGGAGGTTATGGAGGTGTGGGATTTACAACCATAATAGTAAGAAGTAGTGGGGATAATGGAGAAAAGTAGAGGGAGTAACTTCTTTAGGAGTTATAGACATCCACTATACAATATTATATTTCATAACACCCCCCCTTGGATGTTGATAGATAATGTGCCTCGTTAAAACCTTACTAAGAAAAAATCCTGTGGGAAAAAATCTTAGTGAAGGAAAAAGAGTACACATATCTTGTAATACGCATTATTTGCTGCCTCATTAAAAACCTTGCAAGAAAAACCTAGTGGGATAAAATCTTAGCAAAGGGAAAAAGAGTACAGCGCGTATTTGTCTCCCCCTGATGAAAACATCAATTTGTTTCTCCGAGATGACGTGTTCCGATCTTGTATACCAACTTCTCAAATGTTGAGGTTGCTCATGCTTCACGGAACAGAACACCAAATTATCAAGCGAACAAATTTGTCGAACATCTATTTAACCGCTCGTTGAAAATTGTGTCTGATAAAGAACTTTTCGAAACATATGCTTTATTATGTCTCCTTTAATATATCCTTCTTCCAATTGAGATAAACAAATATCATCTCCTTCACTATTATTGGAATTTTCTATTCAAGGAAAAGTCACATATTTGTTGTGCGTTGAGTCACTTGCTTTTTCAGTTGATAGTATATTGACATGACTTGAATAAGTATCAACAATTGACTGCCTTGTGAAATAATAATATGACAGTACTCTCACATACAAATAGATTGTTTGAAGAATGGACTTTAGAAAATATCTGCATTTGCATAAACGACAAACCTTGACATTTGTTAGAATAAAAAAATCTATATCAAGGATTCCTTTTGCAATATAGTACTAATAGTATTCCAGTATCTTAAACTATATCTCGCTAGCTTATTTTTATACTCATGGTTCTAGAAAGATACACAGTGCACCAATTGCAATAGACACAAAAATAAATCATATACGCCATGGTTGCTCTAATCCACATAAGGATTTGCTGTAGCTTTATAAATGAATTTCTCGGGAACCTTAATATGCTTCAGAACAGTTTAGATCCTTCAATGATTTTTATATACGCATATCAAATTTATCGAGTATTGCTAGACTAAAATCTGAAAGCAACTGTATCCACCACAAGGGAACATGTTTCCATATAATCAATGCCAGGACATTTACGTAAAATCTTGTGTCACCCCACTGGCTTTATACTTTCAGGTGTCGGGACTATCAGTCCAAAACTTCACGTTTTCCAAGTGAAGTTAATCTTGATTGCGTATTTTTTATTTGATTGACCAATCATTTATCTATCCAAATTCCATGACAGATTTGAGCTCAAGATCCTCGTCAATATTAATAATATTGAGCACTATATTATATCAACAATATCATCGATGATCATTTTACATCGGTTCCATCATCACACAATAAAGACATAACTTATCGAGATCTCACTATTTTCAGGTACTTGAGCCTCTTCCATGAAGTCTTATAAAGTTTTATGTCATGGTGCTCTTACATAACACTTGCCTCCTTAGTATGACCATCTTTATCATTTGCTCCACTCCTTCTTCAAGGAGCTTCATGCGTTCCATAGACTATGTCCGTCATGGACTTTAAGCATTAACAGTTGAAATATAACATTTCGCTTTGGGACAACAAATACGCCTAACAATATTTTGCAAATGAATTATCACTTGAACTTCAAATTCACATTTTCTTGTATGAGGATCTAAGTACACTCATAATAATTCATTCCATGATTATTTTTTCAGCTACCCATTTTCTCCCCCTAATGTTGGAATCACCAACACATTTTCCAACCTTCTTTGGGAACACATCTTTGTGTATTGTGATGGCACAATTAAATCATATAGAACATCTATATTTCTGGATGAAATTTATTTGGTTCATGACCATGAACCAATTCTGATACGGAGAAGTTATCATAACTTTTTGGCTAGATGCATACAAGTGCTCTTGTATATTAAATAATACACATCATACCAAATTTCTATTTGGAATCTTTGTTCTCATAACCAATAATTTAGCTTAATTGGAGGCATACAATTTATGCTAAACCAACTTGTATTTAAACCAACATTACCAAGATAATTATCTGTAACGACCCGGTTTGTCGTTACATAGAACTTGCATTTTTTTTGCTATCATTGACTTGATATGGATTGGATATTCTATTATTGATGTGTTAGAGTCGATAGGCTTGAAATCGGAATGGTTAAATGAAAATTCAGTAACTTAGTCTTTAAAAGATAGTCTTATAATGGGAAAAAGTCAACTGAGAGTTGAGTTATTGGTGAACAACCTCGGAATGTGTATTTTATGGCTCGAATAGCTTCGTTAGGTGATTTGGGACTTAGGAGTGTGTTCAGAATATTTTTGTGATGTCCGGTGTAGAATTAGGCTTGAATTGGCGAAAGTTAGTTATTGGCGATTTCCGGTCGGCAGTGAAAAATAGGCTATCGAGGTCAGAATGGAATTCAGGAAGTTGGAGCAGGTTCATAATGTCATTTTGGATGTGTCTGCAAAATTTTAGGTCAATCAGAGGTGTTTTGGTTGGTTTCGGTTTAGTTGGCGAAATTGGGAAGTTTCAAAGTTCATAGGCTTGAATTTGATGTAAATTTGGTGTTTTGATGTTAGTTTTGGTATTTTGAGAGTGTAACTAAGTTTGAATGATATTATGGGATGTGTTGGTAAGTTTGGTTGAGGTCCCGGGGGCCTCGGGTATGTTTCGAATGCCCAATAGGTTAGTTTTGGACTTATGAAGGGATCAGATTTTACTGCAGTTGGTTTCCTGTTATGCGTTCGCATGAAGGTGACCGCAAATGCATAGGCTTACTTTGGCTTCAGGGATTTTTTCTCTTCGCGTTCGCGGTCAGCAGGATGCATTCGCATAGGGTCGAGCTGGGGTCTCAGGGGTCAGGGGTCATTGCCCTTCGCGTTCGCAGGTAAGGGACCGCGTTCGCGTAGTGTTAAGGGGGCTGTTCTTCACGTTCGCATGGTCCACGCCGCGTTCGCGTAGGCCTTTTACTGGGCCCATAAAATTTTACTCTTAGCATTCGCGGTGGCCCTCCGCGAACGCATAGAACATTACCTGGGCAGTCTATTAAAACCCAATTCCGAGGGTTTAAATTATTTTTCACCATTTTTGAATTTTGGAGCTCGGGAGAGGTGATTTTAGAAGACTTTTTCACCTGGGTATTTTGGGTAAGTGATTCCTAACCATTATAGGTCAATTTCCATGATTCTAATCTTCAATTCCACTTTAAATTTCGAATTTCTCGAGAAGAGAATGGGATTTTAGGGCTTGAGAATTAGAGACCTTTAGGGGTCGATTTGAGGGGTCAAACGGACTCCGATTTTGGTGTTCTTTATATGTACGGAATTGTGGGAGGATGAGGAACACTTTTATGTAAAAATTTCTGAGTTTCGGGACGCAGGTCCGAGGGTCGGGTTTTGACCAATTTCGGATTTTTGGGTGAATTTTGATATTTTCAATTAGAAATCGTTCCTTAGGCATATATTGATGATAAAAATCTAAACTTGGTAGTTTTGGAGCATTCAGAGGCCAAATTTAGAGGCAAAGGCATTGCGGAGTAGTGTGTTAGCCAGTTTTGAGGTAAGTAACACTTCCAAACTTGGAATTGAGGGTTCGAAACCCCAACTATTTGATATTTACTGTTTATTAAGGTGACACACTGACCAAGTGACGGGAATGCGGGCGTACTGAATATTTGTAACCTGACTTATCCCATGGCACTGTCTACTGGTTATCCCAGATTTATATTGTACTGTGAAGGTAGTAATTACCTGGAACAAAATAGAAATCATACTAAGTATAAATGTTAAGGCTTCACACCGATGTGTTTAGACCGGAATGGTTGGTTATTGCTGCCTCTATCTGTGATTATTGTTTTCATGTATTCAGTCCTGTTATAGTATATGTTTCATGCCTCAGTCTCGTAAGTTGCTAGTTTATTCTATATTATCATTTGTTTGGGCTGAATTGCATATGTTAGAGCATTGTAAGTAAGACTGGAAGGTACTGACTGAGTGAGGATTAGATCCTGGTTTTGAGACAGTTATGAGGTCGGACTGCACACTGCAGCGATCTTGAAATCATGCCTTTGACTGCTTGATATAGCGCTTGGGCTGGAAGGAGCCCCTCCGGAGATGGATTTCTCCGTGGTTATCAAGTTCCGGAGATGGATTTCTTCGTGGGGGGGCTGGATTGCCCTTTTTCCTCAGTACTTGGTGACTGTGTCACTTGTGATCATGTAATATCCAGGATGAACTTCCTGGCCTGAAGGCCGTATTCTAGTACTAAGTGGACCACCTTGTGAGAGCTTGATTAATGAGTACACATCATTCATGGTTCTATACGCATTCATGCTAGTATGCAGAGTTACATACATATATTGATGCATCGTGTTTATTTCCTGATATATTACTGTCATGTCCAATTTATGTATTGTTGTTTGAATTATCGGAGGTCTAGTCCGTCACTACCTCTCAGCCGTAGTTTGGTTTCGTTACTAATGAGTTGGTGTACTAACGTTACCCCCTGCACCTTGTGTGCAGATCCAGGTACATCGGGATTTAGCTCTGGTCAGTGAGTAGCAGTGGTTTCATCAGAGTTGACGAGGTAGCAGTTGGCGACCGTGATCTCGTCTTCTCTTCCTTTTCTACCGTCGCATTTATTTTTAGACTATGTTGGTCATTTCTTTTGGTTGCATTAAGTATTAGCAGCTCAGGACTGTGTGACACTGGATCCGGGGTTTGTAGGAGTTGGGTTTTGATTTTGTTATAAACCTGTTTTCAAATTTAAACTTACTATTATTAATGATTTCAGACTTGTTAAGAAGGATATTATATTGGTAACCACATTTAGTGGATAAAATAAGTAGCTTGCCTAGTTCCATGACAGGCGCCATCACGACTCTGGAAATGGGTCGTGACAAGTTGGTACCAGAGCGCTAGGTTAAATAGGTCTCACTAGTCATGAGCAGGTTTATTAGAGTCTTGCGGATCGGTACGGAGACGTCTGTACTTATCTTCGAGAGGCTGCAGAACCTTTGAAAAATCTCACATTCTTGAACTCTTGTCGTGCGAATACATTGATTCAACCTGAAGCGTAATTCTTTGAACTCCTTTCATGTATTCAAACGCGAACATGAGCGCTCGGTATCAGCCATGCACCGACGGTTTGTGACTTCCATGAATAGGATGTGATTTTAGCATGCTTGGGGCCAGTCTGGAGGACTTGAGGTCGGATTTTGTCTGTAGCTTGAGTGTCGAGATTTCATTTGTGTGAGCATATGTATTGGGGACTTATATGTCTGTTGGTGTCCTTATTGAGGGGACTCTGTGACTAGATGACTATGTGGTGAATTTCATTGATAGTTAGATGTGTTCAGGTTGGTTGATTGTGACGAGAATGGATCAGCGGGAATGTGGCAAGAACCATTAAGTATTTGACGTCTATATTGAGTTAGGATATGGCTTCGAGTTGTGAGTGTATTGAAGGACCTCTCGTGCGGTTTAGTTGTGGAATGAAGTAGATTTTTCTGTTGTGTGATGAGTTCCTGGTGATGTCTTTTGGGTTGACTAATGCCCCATCAATGTTCATGTATTTTATTGACGGTGTATTCAGC
>ML432066.1:196962-237215 GCA_005239525.1 Nicotiana knightiana | reverse complement strand
TTTCTATATATAAATAAAAACTAGCCCTAGGCACTGCCTAGTGGATTGCTTAAAAAAAAAAAGATTCCTTCCTCGTGAGGAGAGAATGACTTTTCAATTGCTAAACTTGACATTTAGCCAAAAATTTGCTTATCAGAATCAGCAGAGCCTTCTCCAGTTTCAAAATCATTAACTTCAATCAGCAAGTTTCTGAGAGGATTCTCATACTCCATGTCACCACGCATCATCCCCACAAAGTGTGCATCATCATGCGCTGGTAAATGATTTTGCGTGATATTTTGGGCGTCGCTATCTTGGATCACAATCAGATTCTCCTGGATCATCCTTTCTATTTCTCTTTTCAAATCCCGGTAGCTTTCAACATCGTTCCCCTAGGCATTGGAATGGTATTCACACCTTTTATAAGGGTCAAAGCTTCTTGCACGTGGGTCCACATGATTTGGAGGAATAGGTGCAATCATGTCATAATGCTTTAATTTCTCAAACAAACCTGCATAAGACTCTCCTATTGGTGTAAAATTATCTTTCAACCTTTGTTCCCCTCTATATCCCTTGCTTGGATGTGGGTTATAGGGCACTTGAAAATTTGGTGGAGACTGACGGAGACTTTGCGATGCTAGTGCTCGCCTTCTGGAGAGTCTTGGTGGCTGGACAACATACTCAGGTGGAGCACAAGAGTATTGTGGGTTCTGAGGTGGATAGTAGTGCTCAAGGGAATCATCGAAAATCAGACGAGGCTGGTCATACTTTCGAGATGTTCTCCTAGAACCGCTTCTCGACCCTGATTTCATCATGGTTTCATCATCCTTATCATTCGTGTCACTAAAATTACCATATTCAATTTGGACAGCCTGAGTTGCAGCTTTGAGAACTGTTTGGCTTATAATTTTGCCTGTCTTAAGACCATTCTCAACCATTTCTCCCATTTTGATTGTTTCCGACAAGGATTTGCCAACTGCGGACATCATGTTTTGAAAATAATCTGGTTCTTGAGCTTGAAGGAAGACAGTGATTATCTCGTGGTCATCCATGGGTGGCTTAACTCTAGCCGCTTGCTCTCTCCATTTAATGGCATATTCCCTGAAACTTCAGTTGGTTTCTTCTTCAGGTTGGAAAGGGATTGCGTCTGGGGCGGCATCAATGTTGTATTGGAACTGTTTGACAAAAGCCTGGGCCATGTCATCCCAGACATACCAGAAAGATGTGTCTTGATCCATAAACCATTTGGAGGCTACTCCCGTCAGGCTTTCCACAAAATAAGCCATTAGCAATTCTTCATTTCTCCCCGTACCTCTTAGTTGATTGCAATACCTTTTCAACTGAGCTATGGGGTCGCCGTGTCCATCATACTTTTCAAATTTAGGGATCTTGAAACCAAGTGGAAAACGAACATCAGGGAACATACATAGATCCTTGAAGGCCATACTCTTCTGACCTGCCAACCCTTGCATGTTTTTCAACTGTTGTTTTAAGTTTTTCAGTCTTTGGGTCATTTCATCATGTGCCATCTTTCGGGCAGGCTTCTCAATCTTTGCAGGAAGATCAAATAAGTACGAGTGGTACTCAGGAGAGTGGTACTGTTCTTGATGGGTAGCAAATTGTGACTCATGAGTTTTCTTCTGTACCACTGTTGGATGTGGGACGGTGAAGACAGACATAACAGCAGCGGTTGTCTGATTAGTTGTCAATGGCAAACTTTGATAACATGCAACTGGAATTCCAATTGTGGTCGTACAGTTGGAATAAGGACTGAACTCAGGTGGTTAGGATTGATCAGACAATGAGACCGGAATGGTAGTATTTGAGATGGGTGTGAACTCTGGGAAACCATGAATAGAAAATGGCGGTCCTTGGCCATTGGCCCATGCTTGACACATTTCAGTCATTTTCTATTCCAGTACTCTATTTTCCTCAACCGCAGTAGACTCTTGTTGAACCCTTTGATCCTGAGTCTCATGACTGCTCGTAACAGCTTCGATGTCAGTTGTCATTTTTCCCTTGGATTTTGTGTTGTCAGCTTACCACAACCTACCACATCAAACTTTCTTCACAATTCAAGAAGGCACTCAAGAACTGGGCCAATGTCTTCTGGAGGTCTGGAGTAACAGTAGGGACCTGTGCCCCTCCAACTGTAGCTGCTGGGGGCTCCTCTTCCTCTGCTCTAGCCGGTGCTCGGGCTGCACCGCGTGCTCGTCCCCGGCCCCTGCCTCTGGTGGCTCTGACTGGGGGCTCGGGTGCCTGGTCATCAGTACGTTCGGTACGGGTACGAACCATCTGCAAGCAAAAATAGAATAGAGTTTAAGAATTTGATGACATAACTACCACGATAAGGAATTCCAAAGGATTTGATTGTTCTTAACAGTTACATAGCCTCTCAAAGATAGATACGGACGTCTCTGCACCGATCCACAGGACTCTAATAAACCGGCTTGTGGCTTGTGACTTGTGACTTCTATGAACCTAGACGCTATGATACCAACTTGTCATGACCCAATTTACCCTCTAAAAGGTATCGTGACGGCACATAGTCTCTATGACTAGGTAAGCCTAAAATTTGCATAAATGACAGAATCATTAAAATAAAGACAGAAAAGATATCAAGTAGATGTAATGTAGTTGCTCAGCATATACATTTATACTTCAAAAAACCCAGAATGTCACCATAGTCACAAGGTCTTTACTAAATGTAGCTCTATACAATGAAACAGCGGAAAAATATAAAAGTCTTCTATGCCTATAATAGAGTAGAAGGGAACTCGTGGGATTCTGCGGACGCGGCAGAACTACCTCGCGGTCTCCTGGATGCTGGTAGACGACTCCTAACCACGAAACTGGATGCTGGTACCTGGATTTGCACATGGGAAAACATGCATAGGAAAGGGCGTGAGTACTCCACATTTGATACTCCGTAAGTGCCAAGCCTAACCCTAGTCGAGGTGACGAGGTCAGGTTGAGGCCCTACTGAGTTTGTAAGAACAAGTCAATATAAAATTTTAAAACAATGAAATACAGATAAACAATGATAACAGAATTAACGAAGACGGAAAGGTTTAATAACAGAAAGAGAGCCCTCGGCTCATCACAGCATATATCTCAACAGTAAATGTGCAATGCAGTACACGGGGAAAGCTCCCGGATCTCGGTCCATAGTCCCAATTTAAATATGCTATGCAGTACAGGGGGAAAGCTCCCGGATATCTGTCCATAGTCCCAATTTAAATATGCATTTCAGTACAGGGGAAAAGCTCCCGGATCTCGGTCTGTAGTCCCAATTTAAATATGAAATGCATTACAGGGGAAAAACTCTCGGATCTCGGTCCGTAGTCCCAATTTAAATATGCAAAACAGAAGTATGTCAATTATGGCTTAAGTAAACAATCCAGGAAAAACAACAGGTAAGGATAGAGTAAAACTACCTAAGCATGATGTGACTAGTAGCAAATAAGAGGAATTCAAGTCAGAACAGGTAGGCATGCTTACACTTAGGCTATCTACTCAATTAAGATAGGAAACAGTAATATATGAATGAAAATGAGCGTTTCATGAGAGAAAAATAGGATTTTAGCAACAATGACTCGTGTACGCACTCGTCACCTTGCGTACACGGCGTCCACATANGCTCTTGCCACGAGTATCTGACTCCGGGTGGCCCAAATCTATTCAAATCGATTGCATGGTGTAAATATCACTTCAAGGGAACAAAATAGCTAATTATTTATAAGCTAATACGCGAATTTAGGAAATTCGCCCAAACGTCCCTCTGGCCCACATCTCGGAATCGGGTAAAATTTATATTTTACGGACACCCATTCACTCACGAGTCTAACCATATAAGAATCTCTCAAATCGGAGGTCAAATACCCAATCAAAACTCAATAATTCGGTCTATGAAGTTCATCCCATTTTTCCCATAATTTTCGAAATTAAAGGTTGGATTTAAGATTGGAATCATGGAAATTGATCTATAATGGATAGAAATCTTACCCAAGTTACCCAGGTGGAAAAGTCTTCAAGAATCGCCCTTCCCGAGCTTTCAAGTTCGAAACTATGGAAAATAGCATAAACTGCGATCGCGTACAATGAGTCGCGATCGCGGAGAGTAATGAAACACGCGCCTGAAATTCCTTCATCACGACCGCGATTAAAGGTCTGCGATCACGGACCTTCTGACCCTACAGCAATGCGATCGCGGTGGAGGCCACGCGACCACATAAAGCAAACACTGCAGCTCCCTCAGCCTTAGGATACCTTACGCGATCGCGATCCTGGGTGTGCGATCGTGGAGACTAACTGACCGGAACAATGTTATCACGGCTGGACTTGTGCGATCGCGAAGCATAATCTCTGACCACCTCAACCTAACACTACGCAATCGCAAACTTATTCACGCGATCGTAGAGAACACTCAACTGCTGCTGTAAAACCAGCAAAACCAGAAAAGGCTTAGGCCAAAATCATGCCCATTTGGGCACCCGAGGCCCTCGGGACCTCAACCAAACCAACCAACCAACCCTAATACCTCATTCAAACTTGGTCGAGCCTTAAAAACACATATCATTACATCAAATTCATCAATTATGCATAGATTCAAGCCTAAGAACTTAGGAAATTTCTAGAATTCACATCTGACGCCGAAACGCGTCTAAACTCATCCGAATGACCTCAGATTTTGCACACAGGTCATAAATGACATTACGGACCTGCTGTAGCTTTCGAAAGTTCGTTCCGAGTCTGATATCCAAATATCACCTATCCGTCGAAATCGCCGAAATTCTAACTTTCGCCAAAGCCTAAATCCACAACCGACCTCGAAAACACATTCCGAGCATGCCCCTAAATCCGAAATCACCCAACGGAGCTAACGGAGTCGACGGAATTCCATTCTGTATCCGTCTTCACATAGCTCTAGCTACGGCCAGATTTCTAAAGCTAAATTCCATATTTATGGGCTATGAGTCCAAAATCACCCCGGATTTCAACACTCAACGCTCCGATAAGTTCCAATAACATAAATAGACATGGGAGAAGCGGTAAAATAGGTGATCGGGGCAAAAATTTCTTAAAACAACCGGTCGGGTCGTTACATCCTCCCCCTCTTAAGAAAATCGTCCGTCCTCGAACGAGCATAGAAACATACCTGAAGCTAGGAAAAGATGAGGGTACTGATCCCGCATATCCTGCTCGGTCTCCTAAGTCGCCTCCTCGAATGGCTGACCCCTCCACTGAACCTTTACTGACGCAATATCCTTTTACCTGAGCTTTCTGACCTGCCTGTCCAATATAGCCACAGGCTCCTCCACACATGATAGATCCTTGTCCAATTGGACTGAGCTGAAATCCAAGACATGAGTCGGGTCACCGTGATACTTCTGGAGCATGGAGATGTGGAACACTGGATGCACCCCTGCTAGGCTGGGAGGCAGCGCTAGCTCATAAGCAACCTCCCCAACACGTTGCAACACCTCAAAAGTTCCAATAAATCTCGGACTCAGCTTGCCTTTCTTCCTGAACCTCATGACGCTCTTCATAGGTGATACCCGAAGCAAAACCCGATCACCAGCCATAAATGCCAAGTCACGAACCTTCCNCTCTTCTGCCTGGACTGAGCTGTGCGAAGTCTCTCCTGAATCACCTTCACCTTGTCCAGGGCATCCTGAACCAAGTATGTACCCAACAATCGGACCTCGCCCGGCTCAAACCATACCATGGGAGACCTGCACCCCTTACCATACAAAGCCTCATACGGCGCCATCTGAATGCTGGATTGGTAGTTGTTGTTGTAAGAAAATTCTGCAAGAGGCAAGTATCGATCCCATGACCCTCCAAAATCCATCACACAGGCACGGAGCATATCCTCGAGTATCTGAATCGTGCGCTCGGACTGCCCGTCCGTCTTAGGGTGAAAAGTTGTGCTCAACTCTACCTTGGTACCTAACTCCTGCTGAACGGATCTCTAGAACCGTGAAGTGAACTGTGTACCTCTGTCTGAAATGATAGATACTGGAATACCGTGGAGGCGAACAATCTCTCTGATATAAATCTCAGCCAACCTCTCCGATGAGTATGTAGTCAGTACTGGAAGGAAATGGGCTGATTTGGTCAGCCGATCCACAATCACCCAAATAGCATCATGCTTCCTCAAAGTCCGAGGAAGTCCAACCACAAAGTCCATGGTGATCCGCTCCCACTTCCACTCTGGAAGCTCAATCTGCTGAAGTAACCCTCCCGATCTCTGATGCTCACATTTGACTTGCTGACAGTTGAGACACTTGGATACAAACTCTGCTATATACTTCTTCATCCTTCGCCACCAATAGTGTTGTCTCAGATCCTGGTACATCTTCGCGGAACCTGGATGGATGGAATACCGCGAACTATAGGCCTCCTCAAGAATCAACTCCCGAAGCCCATCCACGTTGGGCACACAGATACGGCCCTGCATCCTCATCACCCCGTCATCTCCTATAGTCACATCTATGGTGTCACCCCGCCGGAATATATCCTGAAGAACCAAAAGGTAGGGATCATCATACTGGCGCTCTCTGATACAGTCATGAAGGGAAGATCGAGAAACCACACAAGTTAATACCCGGCAAGGCTCAAAAAGATCCAATATCACGAACTGACTGGCTAAGGACTGAACATCTAAAGCTAGAGGCCTCTCAGCTGCATGAAGGTATGCCAAACTCCCCAAGCTCTCCGCCCGGTGACTCAAGACGTCGGCCACCACATTGGCCTTCCCCGGGTGGTATAATATGGTGATGTCATAGTCCTTTAGCAACTCCAACCACCTACGCTAGTGAAAATTTAGATCCTTCTGCCTGAATATATGCTGCAAACTCCGGTGATCCGTGAATATCTCACAGGGAACACCATATAAATAATGACACCATATCTTCAGGGCGTGAACAATCGCTGCTAACTCGAGATCATGATCAGGGTAGTTTTTCTCATGGACCTTCAACTGCCTGGACGCGTAGGCAATCACTCTACCGTCCTGCATCAACACCGCTCCCAAGCCAATCCTCGAAGCATCACAATAAACTGTATAGGACCCGGAACCAGTAGGCAAAACCAACACAGGAGCTGTAGTCAGGGCTGTCTTGAGCTTCTGAAAGCTCTCCTCACACTCCTCAGTCCATATAAAAGATGCACCCTTCTGGGTCAGTCTGGTCATAGGCGCTGAAATGGATGAAAATCCCTCCATAAAATGGCGATAATACCCAGCCAAACTGAGGAAACTGCGGATCTCAGTAGCTGAGGACGGTCTGGGCCAACTCTGAACCGCCTCCACCTTCTTCGGATCTAACTTGATCCCATCTGACGACACCACGTGGCCTAGGAATGCCACAGAATCAAGCCAAAATTCACACTTAGAAAACTTGGCATACAACTTCTTCTCCCTCAATGTCTGAAGCACGGTCCTCAAGTGCTGCTCATGATCCTCCTGGGACCTAGAATATACCAGAATGTCATCAATGAACAAAATGACGAAAGTATCAAGATAAGTCCGAAATATGTTTTGCATCAGGTGCATGAAAGATGCTGGGGCATTGGTCAGCCCAAATCACATAACAAGGAACTCATAGTGGCCATATCTGGTCTTGAAGGCAGTCTTCGGGATATCCGGTTCCCGAATCTTCAACTGATGATAACCAGAACATAGATAAATCTTGGAGAACACCCTAGCACCCTGTAACTGGTCAAATAGATCATTAATGCGAGGCAATGGGTACCTGTTCTTCACTATCACCTTATTCAGCTACCGGTAGTCAATACACATACGCATCGAGCCATCCTTTTTCTTCACAAATAATACCGGAGCGCCCCAAGGTGATACATTGGGCCTGATGAATCCCTTCTCAAGCAACTCCTGTAACTTCTCCTTCAAATCCTTCAACTCAGGAGGAGCCATGCGATAAGGAGAAATGGAAATGGGTTGAGTGCCCGGCGACAAGTCAATGCCGAAATCAATGTCTCTATCGGGTGGCATACCCGGAAGATCAGCTTGAAATACATCAGAATAGTCTCTAACAACTGGAACTGACTCCACTGTAGGGGTCTCAGTACTAACTTCTCTCACATAAGCCAAATATGCATCACACCCATTCCCAACCATCCGCTGAGCCTTAAGAAAAGAAATGACTCGGTGGAGAGTATACTCCAATGAACCTCTCCACTCTAACCTCAGCGATCCTGGCATAGCAAGTGTCACGGTCTTGGCGTGACAATCAAGAATAGCATAATAGGGAGATAGCCAGTCCATACCCAATATAACATCGAAATCTACCATATTGAGTAGTAGCAAATCAGCTCTGGTCTCAAAACCACTTATAGTAATCAAACATGACCGATATATGTGGTCCATAACAAGATAATCTCCGACCGGAGTAGAAACATAAATAGGGGAACTCAAAGAGTCCTGGGCTATCCCTAGATATGAAGCAAAATAGGAAGACACATATGAATATGTAGAGCCTGGGTCAAATAATACCGATGCATCCCTATGAAAAACGGGAACAATACCTGTAATGACTGAATTTGAATCAATGGCCTCGGACCGGGCCGGAAGAGCATAGTACCTAGCCTGGCCTCCCCCTCTAGGGCGACCTCGACCTCCCCGACCTCCACCTCGAGTTGCCTGAGGTAGTGGGGTAGCAGCTGGGGTTGGAAGAACAGCTGGAGGACCTGGTGGAAGACGTGGAGCCTGATAAATCTTAGGGGGTGCACCCTGATAGGTCGGAGGTAGTGAGCCCCTCCTCGCTCTGGGGCAATCTCTGATCATATGATGAGGGTCTCCACACTCAAAGCAACCCCTCGGAGGATGTGGCGGCCGCTGCTGACTCTTAACTGGCCTGCTGGGCTGGCAAGTGATAGCACCTCGAGCAGGAGGCACCTAAGATACTGGGGGTGCGTAATAAGGCTCCTGAGGTCTAGGAGGAGCTGGAATACCGCTGGCTGCTGGGAGAGCTGAATGAACAGGGCAACTCACAAAACCCCTACCATAGTGTGTTGTTGGTTCACGAGCTCTTGAAAAATGACCAGTCTCTCGATACCTCTTGGCCTCTCTCTCCTCCATGTCCCGGGCTAACATAGTCTCAATCCTCCGGGCAATACTCACGGCCTGCTGGTAAGTAATATCGGTCTCCATCTCTCTGGCCATGCTGGTCTGAATACTGGGGTGGAGTCCCTCAATAAAGCGTCGAACCCTCTCTCTGACAGTGACAACCAAAGCTGGTGCATGGCGAGCCAAATCGCTGAAACGGACTGCATACTCTGACACAGTCATGGCACCCTGGCGTAAATGCTCAAACTCCGCACGCCAAGCATCCCTGAAGCTCTGAGGGACAAACTCAAGTAAGAACATCTCGAAAAACTGCACCCAAGTAAGTGAAGCTGCCTCGTCCAGGATACTAAGCTCAAAATCACGCCACCACTGATAAGTTGCTCCCCTCAGCTGGAAAGTAGTGAAAGAAACCCCACTCGTCTCTACAATACCCATAGTGCGGAGAATGCGATGACACCCCTCAAGAAAACCCAGGGTGTCATCCGAAGCTAGTCCGCTGAACTCAGGTAGGTGGTACTTCTTGTACCTCTCAAGTCGGAGTTGCTCTGCCTCAGGAACAGTTATCCTAGTCTCATGCTGAGCTGGAGCTGCTGGGGGCATAGGAAAATACTCTGGGACCTTCCCAATATGAACTCTCTGCTCGGGAGTACAGGCCGCCGGAGTCTGTGTCCCTCCTCCGGCCTGGGACGTAGCTGGAGCTATCGGGAGTAGACCCGCCTAAGACAGAGTACTGAAGGCACTCAAGAACTGGGCCAATGTCTCCTGGAGGTCTGGAGTAACAGTAAGGACCTCCTGTGCCCCTCTAACTGTAGCTGCTGGGGGCTCCTCTACCTCTGCTCTAGCCGGTGCTCGGGCTGCACCGCGTGCTCATCCCCTGCCTCTGGTTGCTCTGACTGGGGGCTCGGGTGCCTGGTCATCAGTACATCCGGTACGGGTACGAACCGTCTGCAAGCAAGAATATAATAGAGTTTAAGAATTTGATGACAGTAACTAGCACGATAAGGAATTCCAAAGGATTTGATTGTTCTTAACAGTTACATAGCCTCTCGAAGATAGATACGGACCTCTCCGCACCGATCCGCGGAACTCTAATAAACTGGCTTGTGACTTGTGACTCCTATGAACCTAGACGCTCTGATACCAACTTGTCACAACCCAATTTACCCTCCGAAAGGTATCGTGACGGCACCTAGTCTCTATGACTAGGTAAGCCTAAAATTTGAATAAATGACGGAATCAATAAAATAAAGACAGAAAAGATATCAAGTAGATGTAACGTAGCTGCTCAGCATATACATTTATACTTCCCAAAACCCAGAACGTCACCATAGTCACAAGCTCTTTACTAAATGTAGCTCTATACAATGAAACATCGGAAAAACATACAAGTCTATGCATATAATAGAGTAGAAGGGGACTCGTGGGATTCTGCGGACGCGACAGAACTACCTCGCGGTCTCCTGGATGCTGGTAAACGACTCCTAACCACGAAACTGGGTGTTGGTACCTGGATCTGCACATGGGGAAAACATGCGCTGGAAAGGGCATGAGTACTCCACATTCGGTACTCCGTAAGTGCCAAGCCTAACCCCAGTCAAGTAGTGACGAGGTCAGGTTGAGGCCCTACTGAGTTTGTAAGAACAAGTCAATATAAAATTTTAAAACAGTGAAATACAGATAAGCAATGGTAACAGGATTAACTAAGATGGAAAAGTTTAATAATAGAAAGAGAGCCCTCGGCTCAGCACAGCATATATCTCAACAGTAAATGTGCAATGCAGTACACGGGGAAAGCTCCCGGATCTCGATCCGTAGTCCCAATTTAACTATGCTATGCAGTACAGGGGGAAAGCTCCCGGATCTCTGTCCGTAGTCCCAATTTAACTATGCTATGCAGTACAGGGGGAAAGCTCCCGGATCTCTGTCCGTAGTCCCAATTTAAATATGCATTTCAGTAGGGGGAAAGCTCCCAGATCTCGGTCCGTAGTCCCAATTTAAATATGAAATGTAGTACAGGGGGAAAGCTCCCGGATCTCTGTCCGTAGTCCCAATTTAAATATGAAATGTAGTACAGGGGGAAAGCTCCCGGATCTCGGTCCGTAATCCCAATTTAAATATGCAAACAGAAGTATGTCAACTATGGCTTAAGTAAACAATCCAGGAAAAATAACAGGTAAGGATAGAGTAAAACTACTTAAGCATGATGAGACTAGTAGCAAATAAGAGGAATTCAAGTCAGAACAGGTAGGCATGCTTACACTTAGGCTATCTACTCAATTAAGATAGGAAACAGTAATATATGAATGAAAATAAGCGTTTTCATGGGAGAAAAATAGGATTTTAGCAACAATGACCCATGTACGCACTCGTCACCTCGCGTACACGGCGTCCACATAACAAAATCAGTATAAAGATGCCTAAGGGAAGATCCCAACACAGAATTAGGCAAGCCACTTACCTGGACTACGCTAATCAACTCAATACCAAGCTCTTGCCACAAGTATCTGACTCCATGTGGCCCAAATCTATTCAAATCGGTTGCATGGTGTAAATATCACTTCAAGGGAACAAAATAGTTAGTTATTTATAAGCTAATACGCGAATTTAGGAAATTCGCCCAAAAAGTCCCTCAGGCCAACATCTCGGAATCGGGTAAAATTTATATTTTTCGGACACCCATTCACTCACGAGTCTAACCATATAAGAATCTCTCAAATTGGAGGTCAATACCCAATCAAAACTCAATAATTCGGTCTATGAAGTTCATCCCATTTTTCCCATAATTTTCGAAATTAAAGGTTGGATTTAAGATTGGAATAATGGAAATTGATCTATAATGGATAGAAACCACTTACCCAAGTTACCCAGGTGCAAAATTCTTCAAGAATCGCCCTTCCCGAGCTCTCAAGTTCGAAAATATGGAAAATAGCATAAACCCTCGGATTTGGGGTTTTAAATTTTCTTTTGCCCAGGCATTTGCCTTATGTGATCGCGTACAATGAGTCGCGATCGCGGAGAGTAATGAAACACGCACCTGAAATTCCTTCATCTCGATCGCGGACCTTATGACCTTACAGCAATGCGATCGCGGTGGAGGCCACGCGACCGCATAGAGCAAACACTGCACCCCCTCAGCCTTAGGATACCTTACGCGATCCAGATCCTAGGTGTGCGATCGCGGAGACTAACTGACCAGAACAATGCTATCGCGGCTTGACTTGTGCGATCGCGAAGCACAATCTCGGACCACCTCAACCTAACACTACGAGATCGCGGACTTATTCACGCGATCGTAGAGAACACTCAACTGCTGCTGTAAAACCAGCAAAGGCTTATGGCCAAAAACATGCCCGTTTGGGCACCCGAAAGACACCTGAAGCCCTCGGGACCTCAACCAAACCTATCAACCAACCCTAATACCTTATTCAAACTTGGTCTAGCCTTAAAAACACATTGCATAACATCAAATTCATCAATTATGCATAGATTCAAGCCTAAGAACTTAGGAAATTTCTAGAATTCACATCCGACGCTGAAACACGTCTAAACTCATCTGAATGACCTCAAATTTTGCACACAGGTCATAAACGACATTACGGACCTGCTGTCGCTTTCAGAAATCCGTTCCGAGTCCGATATCCAAATCCCACCTATCGGCCGAAATCGCCGAAATTCTAACTTTCGCCAATTCAAGCCTAAATCCACAACCGACCTCGAAAACACATTCTGAGCACGCCCCTAACCCCGAAATCACCCAACGGAGGTAACGAAATTCCATTCCGGATCCGTCTTCACACAGCTCTAGCTACGGCCAGATTTCTAAAGCTAAATTCCACATTTATGGACTATGAGTCCAAAATCACCCCGGATTTTAACATTCAACGCTCTGACAAGTTCCAATAACATAAATAGACATGGGAGAAGCGGTAAATAGGGGATCGGGGCACAAATTCTTAAAATGACCGGTCGAGTGGTTACAGGAAGATTGGGAATAAAGTAAATAACCTAACTCTTTTGTTTGTTTTTCTTTTTTGGATTTTGAATTTTTTTTTTGAAACAAAGACTTAAAAGAAGAAAGAAAATATTTTTGGATTTCGATTATTTTTTTATTTTTTTTTTGAGAATTTTTTAAAAGAAAGACTTCTAAAGAAGAAAGAAAATATTTTTTTTTTTTGGAATTTCGAAAGAAAAATTTCTAAATAAGAAAAGAAATATTTTTGGATTTTTGGACTTTTATTTTGAATTTATGAAAGAAATACTTCTAAAGAAAAAGAAAATATTTTTTTGGATTTTTTTTTATTTTTGTTTTTGAATTTTTGGGAAAAAGACTTCTTAAATAAAGGTAGAAAATATTTTTTTGGATATTAATTTGATTTTCTTTTTAAATGAAAGACTTCTTAAAATGAAAGAAAATATTTTTGGTTTTAAATTTTTTTATTTGGGATTTTCTAAAGAAAGATTTCTAAAAAGGAATTTTTTTTTTGGATTTTTGAAAATTTGGTTTCAAAGAAACACTTTTCCACGAAAGGAAGTAAAGGAAAATATTTTTGGATTTTTGAAAATTGGGGGTCGTAACCGATGAGGTTTGCCTACGTATCTCACACCCAGGTGAGAATCAGACCCGCATAGTTCTGCCAGTTTTGACGGAACCGAGGAACATGACTTTTGAAAATATTTTTTAGACAGAGTTTCAGATTTCAAATACCTACCTTTTCACTCTTGTTTTTTTTTCAAGTTTCCCCCCCCCCCCCCCCCCCCCCCCCCCCTTTTTTTTTTTAAATTTTCATTTTCCTTTTTTTTCCTTCCCTATTCTAGAAGTTAGTCAACATGCAAGCCGAAACAAAAAGATACGCAAGTAGCACGTAAGATGCATCAGGATGGTCTTTTAAATTGGGTACACATGTCCAAGACGGACCCAACCCCTGCGTTGAGTCCCCTAAGTCAAATGCACGTGATGCAAACAAACACACATACTAGGGATCCAGCATGAGGTTATATTATTCTAAGTTTAAATCCTAGGGTTTATTGTTCTAGACCTGGCTTACCCGAGCGGACAGCTCGAGCCGGGGGGGTAGCGTACCGGGAATACAGAAGCTTCACCGGCTTTGCAACTTGTCCAAACCTCGTTCTAAATTTGGGATATGACTCTAACAGAAAAGAAGTCACACGAAGTGCGCACTTCCCAAATGATTTAGAAGACTCATAGAGAAGAAGGGTTTCGTAACAGTGTTATATATAGTTCACATAATATCAAAGGGGTAAAAAGAGGCATTTAACACATTACGCTCAAACACGTAAAAATCAGACAATCATGAAAGCCAATCATAACAGTTATTCTAAGCTCGAATTTTGAACCCTGAACCAGAAGTTTTGGGTTCTTATCCCCAGCAGAGTCGCCAGAGCTGTCACACCTCTTTTTTTACCGGTAAAGGTAATAAGGGAGTTTTTCCACTTTAAGTGACATTATTCGAATTTAGAATTTATTTTTATTTATTCAGAGTCGCAACCCGGATTTTTTACAGTGTTTCGGGACACTATTTATTTATTAAAAATCCCAAAAAAATGAGGAATTTTGACTGTTCAAATTTTCTGCGAACCAGAAATCCGGGTAAGGAATTCTGTTAACCAGGGAGAAGGTGTTAGACATTCCCGAGTTTCGTGGTTCTAGCACGGTCGCTTAATGATTAAACTTGACCTAAATTGTTTAATTACTGCTTTTATACCTATGTGCATTTTTATATTTTTTATCGCTTTTATTATTTATGAATTATTCTGAAACAAGTCACGATGGTGTGCACTTGCCGTTTTTGGACACATTGTAAACACGCCACATGAAATGCACCCGCAATTTACAACGTGTTGATTTTTTATTATGGTTTGAAGTTGTGGTCGAGTAGCATGATTGCAAACCCGAGTGTATATTACGTAATCATGACTATGGTCACGATGATTTAATTGCTTGTTTAAAGCAAACTACGATGTTCATAATTTGATTATTCCTAAACTGCTTTGAGATTGTTGTAAGGTTATGATTTATGGAAGTTGTTATAGATAAAGTGTTAGCTTTTGTCCTTGTTAGATTTTCATATGGCCCCTGAAGCCTACCAAACACAACTAATTGTATTCTGCCTAAGGAAACATACTTATGCAACAAAATTTAATTACTAACTACACATTTCTAAAGTCATTCATGGCCGCACATATTAGCCGAGCAAATCAAAGGCCATTACTCTAATGTAACTCAACTTACTCTTTATTTTATAAAAATCTGAATACACACCCTCCCAGTAACCAGAAAAAGGAAAATTCCTAGTTCACAACTCATCCCAACACTTAATTACTTCTCTCCATAAATTTGCTCTACAACAAAATATTATGGTAGCATATATGTGGGAATCAACTAGTTCTTTTAATTTAAACAAAAAAAGCTCTATTATGCGAGGTTCTATTTATTATGATAACATTAATAAGACAATTATGCAAAAAGAAAAAAAACAAATAAATTCATGTTTGGACAAAAAAATAATAATTGAAGAAATAGAGATCGCTCCTTCGATTCGATTATGTTTGTCTTTCCACGGGAGAAGGGTAATGAAGGAAGACAAAACATTACCTATTTCAACTTTAATTTATATTTCTATTAGACGGTGCCAAAGAAGCATAATCGAACTTTAATTGTACAAAGGCTTATGCTTTTTTTCTTTCCTTTCCACTATATGGTGCCAAAGATTCATAACTGAACTTAACTACACAAAAGCTTATGCTTTTTTTTTCTTTCTTTATAAATTACTAAAGCTAATCTGGTTTAATTACAAAAGAGTGGACAAGAACATAAGTCAACAAATCACAAGTAATAACAACATAAAACATATGGAACTAAAGAAAATTGAAACTTACAAGAATTGATATGTCTTCAACAAATCTCTTGATACTTGACAGCAAAATACAACTCAAAATTCGCCAAATGAAGTTGAAATGGGAAGATAATGCTCGAAGGGTTCAACATACTACTCAAAAGCAGCGAAAAACTCCAACATAATAGCTATAAAAAAATAAGAGATAAACACAACAAACGAGTAGAAACTAGGAGTAACTCGACTATATTTTCTGCCTCTAAGCTTTAAACTTTTGAATGTCTTCCTTTGTTCAGATTTTTTTTCTTCTAATTCCAAAACATTTTTTTCCTATTTCATGTGAGAGAGTGAGTGCTAAAGAGGGTGTGCACATAGATGAGAGAATGACGAGGGAGAGGCAGGAGGATCTGCTCGTTTTTTCTTCAAAGAGGGAGGAGGTATGTTTTGTGTTTTGTGTGTGAAATTGGTCGCTGAAGGTGAGAGTCAAGAAGAAGGGAACGGCGTTGGGAGGGGGTCTCCTAAAAGTTTTTTCTAGGTTTTAGGAAAGTGGAGTTTTTAAAGAGAGGTATTTGGTTGGGCATGGGATTGTGAGCCCTAAATTGGGTTAATTTGAAATAAAAGGCCAAATCTCTTTCAAAAATGATCACCCTACTACTAATTGAGTTTATTTTGTAAAAACACTAATTAGTATTTTAACTAATTAATTAGACTAATTGATTAATGCTAATGAATATTTTTGTGACTTTTTATACATTAATTTATTAATTAAAGAGTGGTTAATTCCTAAAGGATGCAAATTAAACCTAAGATGGCATGAAATGAAAAATGTGATAATTTTTATGATTTTTCTATAATTTTAAAATATTAAACCTACATGAAATGCAACTAAAGAAGCGAAAAATCCTAAAATTCATTAAAATTACTTTTTGGTCTATTTTTAGGAGTTATTCCCATGTGGGGTAAAAATTAGGTGCTCACACAACACACACTCCTGTTGGTTCATTTTGAGATATTATTTATGAAGTTTGTGAGAACTACCGTTTATTATTTATGACTGTTGAGACAAATGGTTTGGCCTGAATTGTGAAGGTTTTGATATAAATGAATATATATGATTGTGATAAGGGTGGACAGGGGAAATAAATATATACGACTGTGATAAAGGTGGACAGGGAAAATATATACATATGACTGTGATAAGGGTGGACAGGGGAAATATATATGACTGTGATAAGGGTGGACAAGGAGAATATAAAAAATATAACAGTGATAAGGGAGGATAATTATGCTTTACTGATGTTATTACAAAGATTTGGAAATTTATTGTTTTATCCTACTGTTTTTCCATATCCTGCACATTTGATTATTTTTAAATTAAAGTTTGGAAATTTGGAAACTTGTGTGAAATTTTGGTGACAGCTGAGGCTTGGAATAGGCGACTGAGTTATTTTATTTATTGTTTCAGTTTATATTTTCTTGTTTTTTTAGAATTGTTTTATTGCGTTATTATATATATGTATTGTCACGGGTTAAGTTATAATTGTCCCGCCTTAGCCTCGTCACTACTTCGTCGAGGTTAGGCTCGGCACTTACTCAGTACATGGGATCGGTTGTGCTGATACTACACTCTGCACTTTTTTGTGCAGATCCAGGTAACGGCCAACAGAAGAGATTTTAGTGGCAGCTATCTATTATCCGGAGACACGAGGTATATCTGCCGGTATTCGCAGATCCCGAGAGTCTTCTCTTAGTTCGTAGAGATTGTTTTATAATTTTCCTAAAACAGTTATATTATTTCTTTCAGCCCATTAATCGTAGTATTCTTTAGTAGTTCGTGAATTGTGACACCTGCCCCAGGAGTAGTCTTAGAGTTATTTATATAATCAGTTCGTGGCTCGGTTTATTTATTTATTTATTATTTTATATTTGGAGTTATTCTTTGAAAATCATTAGATTAAATTTATTTTTTTATGTTTAAATGGGTAATCAAAGGAAAATAGCTAATCGAACTTTAACATTGACTTGCCTAGCAAGTGTGGTGTTAGGTGCTATCACGATCCCTAAGATTGAGAATTTGGATTGTGACAACAATAGAGGAGTCGCTTTTTACTCTATACTTTCACGATCTTTGGCTCTTTTTGAAAATGAGAACTACTTTTAAAATCAAATTATATATTTGTTCTTTGTCTTTAAGTCACTTCTGATTTATCATTGCTCCACGGATAGTTCTGCTATTGTTATTTTTTCGAAGTCTTTAGTCAACTTCAACACATCCCCAAGTCAAGCTCAAAATTAAAAATAAAAGATCACCAAGATATAAGTGCTCCAAAAATAGAGCATTATGTATGAGATTTTTTCGTTTCTGTACAATATTTAAAATTTATTTACTAAAATTATTTTAATTTTGTATATTATCCGCCCTAAACAAGGATTACTTTTAAATTATATACATTTCATCTTAAAAGGCTCTTAATTCATAATTAGTGCATTAATCAAGGGATTTAGTTAAACCTTTTTCCTTTTTTCTCTTCTCTCCAAATCGAACTTATATTTAGAAATTTCTGTTTGATAATTGTTTCGGTCTTAGTTTTATGTTTTGGCTGGGCTTTTTTAATCAAACTGTCTCCTTTTTATTAGAACTGGATAGAGAGTAAAGTTGAGGGGTTAAAGCCCCTGGTTACATATGAGAGTTGACGCCAACTATGGCATGGAATTACGTTTTCAGATAGACTAAACATGATGGAACAGTTCTTGAATCCTTAGCGGCACATAAAGCTTTATCCAATTCTAATGTAAGGTTGTACGTCAAGAGCAACAAAATTTTCAGCTTGCACATTAATGACATTTTGTGTTACATCAATAAGATGTTCAATGATTCTGTATTGCTTGCAATTGGAGTCATTTTTTGTCTAATACATTTGCGTCTTTCTTTGATCGAGTAGGTTTCAGTATTATTCATCAGCACATTAATCTAAAAGAGAACTTCTATTGAATCTAAACTTCATTGCATATTTATATTTCAAACTAAACACATAAAATCTCTAACTTTAAGAACAATATATGATACATCACCATACAAATTTAATGCATATTTGAATATGTACAACAACATACATAATAAAAATAAATTTCATACAACTAATTACATATTATACAATTTATTTACGACTTATCTACAACTTTCATATATTATTTCTACCCAGCTAAATACAACTAAAATACAATTTTTATACAAATTTTACACAATATGTCTTTTGTATATATTTTGTACTCACTCCGTTCCAATTTATTTGAACCTGTTTGACTGGACGCGGAATTTAAGAAAAAATAAAGACTTTTGAAATTTGTTTCTAACTAAAATCGTGAAAAAGACAGCTCAACTAAACTGCGGTCCACTATTTCAACTTTGAAATATTTATTGGATCTTTACACAAGTAGTCAGTTATATTCATTGTTTACTTATTCTATCTATATATAGAGATTATACATTTATTATATACGATATACATATCTTAAACATAAATTATAGATATATTATACCTCCGTCGGCTATTTTTAGTTAAGCGATTGAATGAGCGATTAATCGGCTAATCGCTTGATGAACTTTAGATTATACAACCAAAACTTTACAAACAAACTTCAACTTGAAAATAAAGTGGAGTAGACTAGCAAATATAATTATCTTTGATCGGCCAAATATGTAATTTATCCACAAAAAAGGACCTGGTCAAGTATTTGGGCCAGAAATGATGTTGAGGAAATAGAGTCCATTTGCTTGGGCTACCATTTGTGCACAATGATTTAGGTAAAAAATAGAAAAAACCGCACGGGCTAACCAGTTTCGGACTGATAATTAAAAAATAGTTAATATTTGTAAAGTTATTGAAAAATAGTCACTATTTTGCTGTAATACAGACCGGTCCAGCATAATATACTGGATATTGGTGCATCTGTGTATGAATTTCCAGCATATTATGATGGAATGCGAAAAGTTCCAGCATAATAAATTAAAGATTGGAGCACCTGTGTATGAACCTCCAGCATATTATGCTTGACCGGTATTTTTGGATTTCTCATGTGATTTAGGGTGTCGCCTTTTACTCTATACTTTCATGATCTTTGCCTCTTTTTGAAATGAGAACTACTTTTAAAATCAAATTATATATTTGTTCTTTGTCTTAAGTCACTTGATCTGATTTATCATTGCTCCACAGATAGTTCTGCTATTGTTATTTTTTTCGAAGTCTTTAGTCAACTTCAACACATCCCCAAGTCAAGTTCAAAACTAAAAATTAAAAGATCGCCAAGATATAAATGCTCCAAAAATAGAGCGGTTAGGGCATTATACAAAATAGAAAAAAAATGGACAAACTCTAAAAGAGCTTAGACCCAAAAGAGACTCAAATGCACTAAACCCTCCCACCAGTCGTATTCTTTTAGTCGTATACATAAATTATATACAAATGATGCACGATTATACGTATATTATACATGAATTATACATAAGTTAAATATTAGTCAGCTATTTTTAATTTAAACAACTTGGTGAATGACTATTTATTAATTTGTCAAACTTTAATTCCTATGTGATAGTTTTAGCCCAAAAAAAAAAGAAAAGAAAATATGTAAGAGATATATTGACTGTGGCAAGATGAGCAAAAAAAAAATCACCAAATGATGTGGTGCAATGAATAAAATTGTTTTTTCCTTAACCACATGTCTCGATTTCGAGTCTTGGATATGAAAAAATCATTGGTAGGAAATGTTTTCCTCCGAATAGATCTTAAGCGGCGCGAATCCGAATATAGTCGAGCTTCAATATAGATATCATATCCGAACACCGGGTAAAAATTTTAAAAAAAAAAGTATTGACATATGCCCAACTTTTCCAAATGTAGCACGTGGCATTGCTTTGACCAGCACTTTTCTTCCCGTTTCGTTTCTCTTTTTCTTCACTTTTGATTTGTGTGCGATATTTTCCCATTTGAGCCTTCATCGAATGTCTGTTCCACTTGACTAAAACAGCCCTAGTGGTCCATAACTATACATAGAAATAAAATTTTAAAACTCTTTTAAGTTACATATAAAAATAGTTATTCTAATGGTTTATTATTAACTCTTGTGTACAAGTTCAACCCCACTAATCCAAGAAATACTTCCTGCGAATTGCTTTCCGTTTGACTTTTGAAATTTGTGATCTTAAATGATATATTATAGTATTTTTATAATTGTAAAGTTTTTAAAATAATATAATATTAAATTATGTTATAATATTTACAATAACAATAACAAATCCAGTATTACCACATACCGTTGGGATCTAGAGATGATAGTATGTACACATGTCTTACCCTTATCTTGCGAGGATCGAGAGGTTGTTTCCAATATACCCTCTGCTCAAGAAACTATAAGCACCACATAGATGAAAGTATAGACGAGAAGGGAGAGTACCAAAAAGGCATATAAAAACAGAATAAAAACAACAAGACGGTAAGGTTATCCAACGGTTAGTCATAAAATCCTACTACCAACAGAAAGCGAGATTGTGTGCCAATATTACTATTATGAACACTCTAGACTACCTACTCTACTACCCTAATCCTCGACCTCCATACATTCCTATCAAGAGGCATGTCCTCGGTCAGCTAAAGTTACGCCATGTCTTGCTTAATCATCTCTCCTCACCTCGTCTTTGGCCTACTTCTTATCTCTCAGTATGCCCTCCAATATCAATCTCTCACACCTCCTCACTGGGGCGTCTGTACTCCTCCTTCTCACATGACTAAACCACCTAATATTTATCATTAACAGTCATCTAAACAAGCTACTAGAGTAAACGACAAAATGATAAAGTTTAATTTAAATTATTTCTAACTATAAAAATATTATTTTTTTTGGACGAATTAACTTGAAAAATCGTGTGACATTGTTTTTTTAATCGAGAAATTATTTAAATACATCGATGATTTAATCACAACATAAAGGGAAAGAAAGTCCTTTTTCTTTCCATCTAGTTGGGCAAATGCGTTGATGAAAAGGAGGTAATTTTAACCAACATAACAAACAAAGAAATCCCGCGACACGTCTAACTTAACGCCGTTAAAAACAAACGATTCTTCGCCGTAGAATTACTATTAGTGGAACGGATCTGCAAATCGCCGTCTAAAACGACGTTAACCCCCCTCCCCTCTCTCTCTCTCTCTCTTCCCGCAACTCAGAAGAGGAAGAATCACGACCTTTACCTTCTCTCTCTATATATATACCCACCCCTCCCACCCTCTTCTCTACTCCCTCACTTTCTGTTCTTGACGGTCGCCGGACGGCGAATTTCACGGTAGGAGACTTGATAATTATGAATATTATATTTTAATATATTCAATTATGGGGATATAATTGGTGGCCTTTTTTGATTATATTTACATATTTTTTATATATAATTTTTTGCAGTTTTGTTTTACTTTCGGATCTCCATGACCTCCGTGATGTTAGATGAAATTGAATTAGCTAGTTAAAAGGTATTATTTCATTTTATAAATTTTTTTAACCTGGGAAAATGAATCTTTGGCTTAGTTCGGGGATTTGATTTATTGGATGTTGTGCGTTGGGTTTATTGCACGCGGTGCTTTAATGTGTAAATATTAGCACGAATGCTATCATGTTTATCAGCTTTGCTAATTTATTGAGCAGAAATGTTTGTGTTGACTATACTGTAATTCTTCAACATGAAGCTTCTTTCAATATATGCGCTTTTGTGTAATTATTAACACGAAGAATAATTGTTTTGTTTGGTATAATGATGACATGAGTTGAGCTTAAATGGAGAAATATGGTGAGATAGGATTCGTATAGCCGACCGCAACTTGTGTGGGACTGAGGCGTTAGTTGTTGTAGTAGTAGTAATGTTTGTGTTGACTGTACTGTAATTCTTCACTAGAACTTTGTTTCAGTATGATTGGATTATTCTCTTTACATGCTTGGTGGTTGAAGTATTTTAGACCTATAGAATTTTATGAAATTGGAAATCGCAGTTTGATTTTGAGCTGAAATTGAGCTTTCAAAAATGGAAATTTATTTTCTAGTGGAATGTTATGTAGGTGTATGAATGAATCTTTTTTCTTTTCCTCTTCTAAGAGAACTCTTCCAGGATTCTCGGCATTAGCATCTTTCTGCAGAAATCTTATTCTATTGGGCGGGGGAGTTTTGTGGATGATTTGGTGGCAGCTAGATTGCTGTCTTACATTCTGGGTGCAAAACCTGATGGGTTATAAAGTGCGAGCAACCTGGTCATGTATATAAAGCATTACGTCTCAAACCATTTGCATGCTTTATGTGTTCAATATCCTACTATGTGAAGGATAACTTTTGCTCGGATTCTTGTGTACGAAAAAGATTTTGCTGTGGTAGTCAAAATGCATATCTGCTTCGATTTTGATTGTTTGACCTCATTCCCTTTTTTGTTTCAGAAAATTGAACTTTCAAATTTGGATCATGGAGTGAACATGTTGGCATTTTCATTGGTCTGACTGATAGCTGCCTATCTGTGTTGTGTGTAAGCAAGCATGGGTTCCGCTTGTTGTGTTGCTTCCAGAGATAGAGCTGTTATAAATGGATCATGCAGTGAAAATTTGCAGAGGAATGTCCGCCACTCGCCTACATGGAGCTTTCGGTGGGATAATCGGGGACGAGTGGCTGGGGAGGAGACATCAGTGAATTGGTCTTCTGATGGAATTGGTGACAATGACAGATTAGAATTTAAATCTGGGACAACTGTAGGAACAGTACCTGCATCTGAAGAGGGTAGTCCATTGGATAGTTTCAGATCACTTGCATGGCAAAAGTCACCAGTTTCTGATGGAACTAATCGAAACTTGTCACTTCCTTTATTGGGTAAATACTTGCACTGCTCTCGCTTTTGCTTTTGTATGAAGGGAAACGATAATACCTGATAACTAGGTGATTATGCAAATTGAAGAGAAAAAGGATGTGAAGTTCTGAAAGCAAATGAAGAGCCTGAATTGCTTTTTTTTTTTCCTTTTTTTTTTTAACTTTTTGAATTACATGTTTTTCTTTCTCCTGAGTGCGAGATATGGATCTACCACTTTGTATTATGAGATCCCTAATTGGATGACATAATAATGGACGCTTCGTGATTTTGTGCGGGGATTGTGGAGTCACAAGTTTATGGAACATCATGAGTCATTTTCTCACGTGATAAATGTTCATTTACGCTGAAATGTAGAGAAAGGTTGGATGAAGGGGAAGTCTAGGATTAGAGTTGATTTTAAGGTAAAAATAGGAGGTATAGATAACTGAAATAAAAGATGTTGCATGTGTGTACTTCTCGGATGTGAATTATTGAGATTGTACAATGAGTTTCTTGTTTATCATGAGCTTTTGGTTGGGTGTCAGATGCTATACAAGTAGCTTATTAGCATCTGAGATGTTTTAACTGTAGCATTTTTGTCATAGAGAAGATTGAGCTGCTGTCAATGGTCATTTATCGCTACTGTCTGGATAAGAGGATATTATCCTTGATGATGATATAAAGAGGAGAGGGTAGACTCAACTATTTGCATCTAGTCCAACTGGGAAGGTGCAAGATGTTTAAGCTGAAAAATTAGTTTCTTATGCTTCTTGTGTTGCTATAACCAATTTTTTATATCATGGGAGCATATGAAAGATTTGGTTGCACATTTGTCATTAAAATGAAGTGTTGCTTATCACTTGCTTAATCAAAGGATAAAGAAAAAATAAGTTTTCACTTGCTTAAATAGAGGGTGATGGCTGTTGGCCCATACTTTGTGTTATAGGAAACAGAAATAATAGGTTTTCTAGGGACGCCTTCTACTACTCCTAAAAGTTGTTTTTCAAATATTTGTTCTCAAATGAATTTTCAATCTCCAAGTTTCTCGTATTCTTCGTATATATGACTTGCACCTGTATTTGTGTCAGAACTGAAGTAAAACATTGTGAGATTTTTCTTCGTTTTCTTGCTAAGTAGAGGTATTTTCCTGTTCAAAATAAAGCAGAGTTATTTTCCTTAACCCTCATGAAATGCCAACCTTTCCTCTTTACATCAAGAAGCGAGATCAGTAAAGTTTTGCTGCATACCTCGAAGCTGATTTGGACTATGTTTCTTTGATTAGGAACTTTTATTTATTTATAGGGGTCAATGTTGAGACCTTTTCTTCTCCAACATTTTAGAAACTGTACTGTCGAGTTACATATTGACCAACTAATTCCCAGGATGTTCGCTAAAAAACTCATGATTTGAGAGGTAACTTTACAGTGTGAAAATAGAAGATTGGAAGCCTCCGATTATTCCTCACATAGTTGAAACCTCCTCTTTGGTGTTCCGTTGTGTGAGGCGAGCATCATTGGCTACAAGCCAAGTAAAACAATTCACCTTGGATGGAGCCCTGCTCCTCTAAAACTTGTGTTCGGAGTTGTTAGCCACTTATAGCAAGATTTGACTGAAAACAAGCCTTGGGAGTGTCTTAACCAGTCCACGGAGTCAGACTTGTTCACAGCTGTAGACGTGTTGTTCAAAAGTCACAACAAAAGACATGTATTCTCTATCTCTTAATCATAACAATGTCTTCTAAAATGGGTTCCAGCCTAGATCATGTTTAACATCATCAACAGTAGCATATTACTGAGAGGAAATAGTGTACAGATCTGGAAATTAATCTTGAGAGGGGAAATTCCCAGCCAGTTGCCTTCGCAAAGTCTATTCTTTTTGTCATTCCCAAAAATGATCTTGTTAGAGAAGAATGTTCCCCAGAAGGATCTAATAAATTTCCAGTAACCTGTGCTATGCGGGTGGGGAGTTTTGAAGTTTTGTGATCCAGGGATCTGGTAAAGAATATTTCTGTCACAACTTTCCTCCATAGAGCACTGTCATCTTTGCTAACACAACCATTTCATGCGAAGACTTTCTTTGTGTTTTTTCAATCGATTACTCCCGGACCACCCCATCTCGTATCTGTGATGACTTTGCTCCATTTTACCAGACTAGCCTTCTCTTGTTTGTTTCCTTGCCAAAGACAATTTGTCTTGTCAGCTTGTTCAATTTGTCAGTGACCAAAGTGGGGGCAGGAAACAGGACATACTGTACGTAGATAGGGCATCAAGTATACACTATTGATACAATTAAGTCTGCTGGCCAAGGAAAAATATTGATGTTTCCAATTTGGAAGTCCTTTTTCTGGCTTCTTGAATGCCGTCCCAAATAGAAATAGACCTGAATTTTTCTCCCAAGGGTAATCCCAGATACTTAGTCGGAAGGCTGGCAATGTTGCAATAAGTTGTCGAATGTTGTTGAACAATGTCTTGAGAGAACAAGAAGCTCTTTGAAATTAATTATGAAGTCCAGAAACCGCCTCAAAGATGCTAAGAATCATACTGAGAAAAAGAACTTGCTGCCCTTCAGCTTTAATGTTGTAGGAAAGTATTCTCTAGTGTTTTTGTTTTTATAGATGGCAGTAGTCGGGATGAACATGATAACTTGGTTTTTAATGCTTTTTCTTGAAGTGGTTTCATTCTTCCAAAGGCATTGTTCTATTATTTTTGTGATTGACACTCTTATTTTTTTAATTCTCCCGACCCCCTTGATGTGATGATATTTTGGTTGCAAGATCATGTTGTAGAATCTTTAAGTGACTCATTATATAAGTATTAATTTAGAGGCCTATTGCACATTTCAAAGATTGTGGTTCTTTTGTATACTCTATTTTCTCTTTCTGTTTTACGCCTTGATGATACCATTGTTATGAGGAAACATATTTTTGTATGATTTTGATGTGTTAGTTGCTTTGGCAACTGTCACCACTATTCTTCCTGTGACTATCTTTTAGATGCAAGAGCAACAAAAGATGAGCTTTTTCATTTTCTTGCCCTTAGGTTCTATATGATATGAAAATATAACTAGAGCTTTGTGGGTGGAAATCATATGTTTGATCGTAAGATGACAGTATTATTCTTGCCTTTGCAGATCCCTTGGCTGAGAGGATTTCCACTGAGGTAACAACAGAACGGTTTAACTTCTTTCTGAAGACAATTTCATGGCATGTTTATAAGTTCTTGACGTGCTTGCTTTCTTTTATTTTTGATATTAGGTTAAAGAATCAGACGGTTCATCAGCACTTTCATTCCCCTCTCCTGGAAAGCTATCTCCATCTGCTCCCTCTGTTTCATCTTTATCTACATCTCCTTTATCATCGCGTAGTCAGCTGCTTCCTGCTAGCTTTACTCCTAATTTGCCTCACCATTCTTCAGCAAACCTTCTGGGACGACAAGTTCCTGATAGCCGTGTACCAGGGATGAAGTCACCTACATTTTCAATTTCTGAAGAATCATCTTCCTTTGTGCTCCCTGGTTGGGGTAATGACTCAACTAGGGGCTCTCATGGTGGGTCATCAGATGGTTGGTCAGTTCCTGCCTTTGCTGACCTGTCAAATCCTCGTAGAGACAGATGGTCATTTGACAGCGAATCCTTTGGTTTCCATCGTGAAAGGGTTACTAGTCGAAGTTTTGGTTCACCTTCTTTCAATCTCCAGACATGTGCCGTATGTGCGAAGCTGTTGAATGAACTTGTTGTTGCTGTTCTAGTTTGCGGCCATGTTTTCCATGCTGAGTGCTTGGAGAATATGACGTCTGAAATCAACAGGTATGACCCAGCTTGCCCTGTCTGTACTTTTGGGGAGAAGCAGACCTTGAAGATGTATGAAAAGGCAAAAGCTAAGATGGATTTGAAAGCTAGAAAGAGATTCCGGAATCGGATTGTCAACAGTGATATTAGTGTCAATCTTACTCGGTTTGAGCATCAGAAAAGTAGTCCACATGAAGGAAGCTGTCCCAGGATGAGCTCCAGTTCCAGTATGAAGAGCTCTAAAAGGAAGCCTTTCCTACGACGTTATTTCTCCTTTGGTTCAAAGGGATCAAGACTCTACTCTGATAGTCTTTCAACTCGGAACAGGGGGTTTCTCTGGACAAGATCTAACAAAGGGTAGGCTTCTTTGTGGACATAAAAGATAAGGAACTTCGTTTCGAAATACTCAGTAATATTGTGAAGTTCCCATCACGTTTACATCCTCGTTTGTGCACTGGATTCCTGATAGATTTTAGTCCAAATCCGTGCTCCGTCTTCTGATAAATGTTTTACATTGCTTTCGTATTTGCAGATGCCATGGGTAAGCACTCTCAGCTACCTTTTTGGATAGTAGAGAGTCGTGACAGCAGCCATGATCTTGATGGTGGAACTGCATTCACAGGCAGGTTTAAGTACCTTCTGAAGTATACACTGTAAAAAATGGGAACAATACAGGCTGGATGTTTAATTTGTTATATAGCAAAGGAGAAAATGCAAATTTCAAAATAGTTCTTTCAATGTACGTTCTTTTGGATTCCTTTTATGTCAAGTCCAAGAAAAATTGTCCTGAATATTTGTATCTCTATTCCCTGTACCACAATCGGAAATAATCTCTCTGGCCTTCCATGGTAGGGGTAAGGCTGCGTACATCCTATCCTCCCCAGACCTCACTTGTGAGATTATACTGGGTAGTGATTGTTGTATTTTCTGTACCGCAAGCAGGCGTCTGGTGCTCAACGCCTGCCTAACAGTAGGAATGAGTTATCAAGCCCTTATAGGCCTTCTTTGGGTTTCTTTTTCGTAATCAAGCCCTTATAGGCCTTCTTTGGGTTCCTTTTTTGTATTTATCAGTCGGTCAGAGCGCTTAATTAGCTTGACAAAACAGGTCAAAATGCGTAACTCTAATTACATCCAAATCCAATTACAAAATAGCGCTCTTAAAGGGAAAAAAACTTGGATGGAGAAAATGTATTTGGGAAATTGTGAAAAACACAGAGAGAGAGAGAGAGAGAGAGACGGCTTTCTTCTATCCTCTTTACCAAATAACTGTCTTTCTGCTTCTTTCGTTCACATCAACTTCTGACAGATGACCCTAACGACAAAAGCAATCAAATGAACCTAGACTGCCGTTACACATTTACCTCGATTGTACTGCAAGCTTGTAACAAGGCAACAAATATTTAATTCAAATCGTGATTCTCACTCAAAATCACCTTCAGCAACTAAAATTTCTAAGTTTGACTGCAACTCAAACTCGTTTGTTAAGTTGCATTTGGTAGTTAATTTGAATCAGAATTTAGTAACACAAGCTAGCAAGGTATTACCACAATCTTCATCTTAATGTCCACTAAATACCACAAAAGGAAGAGAAAAAAACTGAAAAAAGGTTCTGCGCTCAATAAGGAAATAGACTGGGTGTGGGATGCTCTCTTGAAACATGCTTTACATAATTCTTGAAGATGGGCATTACAAGTAAATTCAACTACAATTGTAGGACGAGAACACAGCCAAAGACCGCGGCCAGTCTAATAGCTCCTTGGGGTTATACCACAGAGACGCAGAAATCTCTTACTCCTTGCCAAAATCAGCACTGTAGTGCGCACTTGATTCAAGTTTCTTTGCTTCATTCAGTTTCCTCACGGCCTGTAGTGAAATATTGAAACTTCATCTCAGGCAATGGAAGACAAAAGGAAAAGAAAATTGAAAAAACAGAAATAAACATGAATTCAATAAAAGAAAAACAATAAGGATTTATTCCTAATCAAGGTACAAAAAGTGAACACCAACGCATGAAGGTTTTTCTTTGTGCATCTCTTTATGCTATAAATTTAGAGCACTCTCTCTAAGGCAGTTCAGAGAAATCTAAAATAGTTTTACTTAACATCACTGATCAATGTATAGAATTTCTATTAGGCATATTTTCCTTCGGACAACTACCGCCAGTACAATTTCGTATAAAGACGAACTCTAAGAGGTCAATTGATTCCACGAATTTTCTAGTTCATTGAAACTAGGCAATTACCATCTTACTAATTGAAAACATGGAAAAGAAGAATCAGACATACCTTCATGAAATCCTCATGGATGACATAATCACGCTCTGCACGTATGGCACACATACCAGCTTCAGTGCACACATTACGAAGATCAGCGCCATTAAAACCCTGAGGAAAAATACATTGTCATAACTCCGCCTAACACAAGCAAACTAATTTTCGTAGCATCACTAGCGCACACCTCAGCAAGCTTAACAACTGCTTCATAATCAATGTCGCCATGTTTGGCAATTCCAGCAGCATGAATCTTGAGGATCTCCATTCTTGATTGTTCATTAGGCAAGGGTATTTCTATCTTTCTATCTAACCGACCAGGGCGAAGAAGAGCTGGGTCCAAAACGTCTGGCCTGTTTGTTGCCATAATCATTTTTACCTGCAAGCAGAATAAAATCACACCTACTAAGCCTTAATGAAATCTGTATTTTAAAAAAATAATGTGGAAAATCAGAGGAACACCATAGTAAAAGCCTACTCAAGCAAACGACCCATATGCACTCTCCTGATTTAAGCAACATTCTCTTTTTAGTATGTCTAAATATGATAGGCAATCAAGTTTTCAGGATATCTTTTATTATTTCGGAAGTCGAGAACCAAGAACTGGAAGTATGGAGTACAAAGATCATCGACCTTTCCAAGCTGGTCAAATCCATCCAGCTGATTAAGCAACTCCATGAGCGTTCTCTGAATTTCACGGTCTGCACTTGTTCCCTCACTAAATCGACGTCCACCAATTGCATCAATCTCATCCATGAAAATGATGCAAGGCTTCAAAACAAAGACAAAAATTGTCAGTACATCTTAAAGCAGTACAATACCAAAATGGTTCAATGGATTTAGTATACCCAGAGAGGATGTCTTTGAAGTCCTTACTTGGTGATCACGAGCATAGTTAAACATTTCCCGGATTAGTCTCGCACTCTCACCTATGTACTTATCAATAATGGCACTTGACACTACCTGCATTTTCACCAACTATAAATAAATACCTATCTTACAAACTACGAAGTACTTTAAGAAAGGAGGAAATAACCAAAACCTCTAGTACTCACCTTTAAGAAATTGGCGTCAATGTTGCTAGCGATTGCCCTGGCTAACAAGGTCTTGCCAGTCCCAGGAGGCCCATAGAGAAGAACACCCTGAGAAAAATAAACTTGGTAGAATCACGAGGGATTTCAAAAGCAGCAGATGTTTCATCCATGCCAACACCATGAAGAACACACCAGAGACATATGAATATGGTTGAATTATATGAAACAGGGTACCTTTGGAGGCTTAATTCCAACACGGAGGAAAAGCTCAGGGTTCATCAAAGGTAGTTCTATTGATTCTCTCAGCTCTCTGATCTGATCTGACAGTCCACCAACAGCAGAGTAGCTTATATTGCCAGGATCTTCATGAAGCATATTATATACAACAGGATCAACCTGTCAGACAATCTCAAGATAAGGAACTCTGGGAGGGGAAAATGTAATAATTCTCTTTAAATTTCCCAATAGTAGCACAGAAATATCCACTAACTTCACGTGGGAGTGCCCTCATGATTGTAAGAGTCGTCATATCGAGAACCACTCTAGTGCCTGAGGTCAGTTTTTCCTTGTCCACTTTACTGCGACAGCCAACCACATACCTTGGACCGCTACTGGCTTTCACAATCACTGAAAGACATTACATGCTTTTAATTAGTCTCACGAATTTCTTCCACTTGTTAGAATAAACAAACTAAGCCGGGTCAATAGTATGATTCCGAACAGAATGCAATAAGAAAATGAGCTAATAGTGAATATGCTAATGCATGGACAATAGCCAAGAGAATAGAAACAAAAAGGAATAAGCAGCACACACAGAAAATGTATGCATGACTCAACCAATGAATAGCACCACTTGCCACTGGCTCGCCGATGTCTTTGATGCACAAAACCACAATGTTACATTCGAAGTAGACTCTAGTTGAACAAATGAAAGTTCGTATTCGGGGCCCCACTTCAGCATCATTTATTTTTTCATCTTTTATTTTGGTGATGAGGGCACAGGGGCTAAACTCCTTCAAATCAATAGATCTCAAATTGAAGACAAAGGAAACACAAGAAAAAATGTATTACAGCGTTCGTTATCTAGAGGTCGGAGCACTTCGCCGATGATCTGCCCAACACTCTGAAGCGACTTCAAATCATCTTCTGTTTTACCATATTCCTTTTTGGCAGCTCGCAAGTTCTCTCTCACTGTGTACAATTTTACAACCAGCATCAGTTATACAACCATGGAACTCGAAAAGCAACACACATAGAATAAAGATTGTTTGCACGTTGATTATAAATTGCTTGGCATCTTATAGAAAAAAAAAAAAAAATAGAGAGATAAAATAAGTGAACATAATGATACAGTATCGTTAGACATAACAAAGCAGAGTCACTGCTTTGAGTTTTCATCTCTCAATTCCTGATGTTATTTGATGATATCTGGTTAAAGCGCATGAAAGAAGCTCTCATTGATGATACGGAAGTCGCACACTAAATACAGACAAAACCAGAATCATTGGCCTTATCAGAAATTTTACAGTGGAGAATTATAAAGAATACGTCATTGTTACCTCCTCTCAAAAAGAAATACTGGGTAAGCTATACAACTGTTTCCATATACTAAAGGTTTAGACTTATGATGTTGCTTTATAGAACAAAACAAGAATTTGGTGTCCAATGGCGAGAGAACTATGCTGCAATATTTCAGATTATTAAGATTCTTTCAGAAAGATAAAATAAAGCTATGATTTGTAGGAAGGAATTACTTTCTTAAGAGTTCATAAGAAGTTCTGAGAGCTTGCGATATTAAACGTTAGACGTTTTTTATAAGGAAACATGTTGCAATGCCTCCGACCTGTAAGATTATTCAGGAAACAAAAAATAAGCTATGTGCTGATTGTGACAGGTTACAGAATTACACTTCAGATTGATTTGCAAGACGTAGGACAAGAATACAGCTTTCCATAATTAGCTTATTTATTACAAGGAAAGGTCAGAATTGAGATATCCTTCTAGTTGAACATGGAATCACTAATGAGCTAAGGAAACTTATTGTTTTAACTTGTAAGCTAGTAGCTATATGATGATTGTTGACCAGACAGACCACATAAACTGATAATTCAAATTGATTTGTGCATGATCAAGAATAGAGCTCAGTGCTCACTTTCTTCAGTTCATTGTTCAAACTTCAAAGTCAAGTGAATCAATGATATTATGTGTTAAATATGTGTAGATTCACGACATGTAGCCCATGCATATCAACGTAAGAAAGTAATTACTCCCTTTATTTCAATTTATGTGAAGCTATTTTTTTTTAGTCCGTTCAAAAAAGAATGACCTCTATTTAAATTTGAAAATAATTTATCTTAAACTTTCCATTGGCTTTTATAGCAAACAAAAATGTTATGGCATGTGTAAGACTACAAGTTTCAAAAGCATTATAGCTAGCCAAATCTATGACATGTTTTAAGCCACAAGTTTCAGATGTCTTCTTTTTTTTCTTAACCTCCGTGCTCAATCAAATAAATTCGCATAAATTGAATGGATTGCGTACTTACCTTTTAGTACATAGAGAATAATTGCTTCCCATATATTAAGTAGATCAAGACTCCAATATAGAGAATCCGTCTTATCTATTATCACAACTAATTCAATAAGGATCATTCTTTATGCTTTTTATCTTTTCACATGGTATTAGAGGCTCTAAATTTTTTGTTAGACACCTCGGTAGCAATATATTATCCGTTTGCTAACCAGAAGAAAGTGAAAAGGATGGTCATTGGATGACAAACATCTAATGTCAAAAACAAATAGAAGCTCTAGAGACCGTCACATTGTAGTGGCACTCATTATGCATTGCTCTAAATCAATTCTATAATCTTCTATTTTTTTCCTTCTTATCTTACACATTGGCCGAGCGACCTTTGGCTAAGGGGTGTAAAATTGACGTTCAGTGTGTGGCTAGGTAAAATATATATACTATATGTTGATCCCCTAGACTTTTTTATGTGTTTACTTCTTATATTTTGACTCACTTAATGAAAAGCATGGCTCCGCCACTGATCTTAAGTGTTGTTTTATCCCTATGCAAAGCAATCATAATATAAAAAAAAGAAATATTCCTAGCAATGTAAAAGAAATCTAACAGCAACCACTAGGAGTGGCAAACGGACGGGTCGGGTCGGATATGATTCGGGTCGAAAACAGTTAATGAAAAACAGATAAATTGTCCGACCCGACCCATATTAAATACGGATAAAAACGGGTTAACCGATGGATAATATGGGTAGCCAGATGGATAATATGGGTAGCCATATTATCCATGACTTCTTGAATATGATCACTTTTGGTAGAAATCCTAGTCTCCAAACTCGAGGAACCTCCAATTTGAGGATTTACAAATGTAAAAGTTAAACCCATTAGTTATCCATTTAGAAAATGGATAATATGGTTCTTATCTATATTTGACTCATTTTTAAAAAGTTCATTATCCAACCCGTTTTTTAGTGGATAATATGGGTGGTTAAGTGTTAGGGTGGTCCCAACATAAGCTAAGCTCTTCTAGCATCAGTAGTTCTAGACATCAGGACTTCAGCAGAAACCACATACTAGTAAAAGATGGCCGCATTACATTACTATCATCACACACTTTATGTCGGCTATATGAATTCTCCATATCCATTCAGAAACTTTAGACTTTTGAATTCTGTAATTCCTCTCTTGACAAAGAACATACATTATCTAATCTTACCCTCAATAAACCTAAAGTTAAGGAGACCACAAATTTTGTGCATCTAAGCAAACGATTATCAGCTAAAAAACTATGCATTTTAATTCTCTATCTGATGGAGCAATGATTTTAGAACTCCGGATCCAATATATCAGCAGCTTATGCGCGTGCACACACACACCAGCTTATGATCAACTACTACTACGCGTTAACCCAATTTTTTTTTTCCTATACATATAAAAATATACCTACTTATATAAACACATACTATGTACTGTGTATGCACGTGGAATCAACTGCCTTTGAATCTTCGATCGACTTCAGCTTAATCAGAGACTAGGGTTTTGAGATTTTAGAGAATCTTACCAGTCCCTACCCGAGCATTTAGTTCCTTGTGCTGAAGGAGCTTTTTCCTGTAATCAGCATATGCCGTACGGCGGCGGACGGCGGCCTCATCTCCCTCGCTCGTCATCGGAATTTGCTCAATAACTCGCCTGAGTATATCCGAGTGACTTGGGAAACAAGACGTAATTTGTGTGATCTCTCACACATAGTAGAGGTAGCAAATAGGTGGGCTTCGGCTACTAGACTTCATTCAAGCCCAATTATTTTAGTTTTTGGATCCTTGTACAGATTTAGGGAAGTAGGCCCAAAAACTAAAGTAGAAAAGCCCAACTACTAATGACGAAAGAGCTTTTTTCACTTTTAGCCCATACCAGAAAATATTTACATTTGATAGCCGAAAAAATGTGTTAAATTTATAATTTTTTTATGTATATAACATACATAATGTATGTATGTATGTATGTATGTATGTGTATATATATATATATATATATATATATATATATATATTTCGGCTATTATTTAAAGAACGAATATACAATGTCATTTTCCCATGATGAAATCCCGGATTACATTATTACATTAGGTGGCCATTTTCTGTGATCTTGTAATTTGAAATTGATCACTTTTTCAAAATTAGACTCCTGAATTTTATTTTTGAATTTTAAACTTTGGACTAAGTGATCATTTTTGAATTTCAGATCACGATATAAGTTTGAAAAGGGAGCTAAGTTATAAATACAAGGCCACAATGGCTACTTGTGCAAATCACCTATCAAACATTCAAACATTTGCAGATTTACTGCCAAAAGCCACGAGAGTGTTGTAGGAATCGTAAAAATTGCACGGGGCGCTCCCCATTTAATCTATATCCACTTTTTTTAAAAGTTTTAATTTGTACTCACTGTTTAAACAACTTCAGGCCTCTTTCTCCTCCTCCTTTTCCTCCTTCACTTTTTGAATGCTGAAGATTGAGATATTGTTGGGCGATTTGCAGCCATGCCCTACATAGCAGCCACCTTTTAACCTATGCCCTATTTTTAAAAATTATTAATTTGGTAGCCAGCTGACAAAATCTGCACTAATATGACCATTCTACCCCTGACATAACATATAAAAATCACGCACCTCCGTCTCTTCTCATACTTGAATCACGCACCTCCGTCTCTTCTCATATTTGAATCACGCACAAAACACTCTGTCTCTTCTCATATTTGAATCACGCACAAAACACTTCACCGATCCTCCGTCTCTTCTCAGATCTNGGTGAATTTTTTGCTTTATTTGCTAAACAATTTGTTTTTTTGGCTAAACTTCAGCACTAATAATATGCTTAAGTTATGTACTGTGTTCTATAGTTTTTTGATGAGTTTTTTCAAAAACTTTTTCTTTAATTAAGGTATTTTTTGACTTTATAGAAAAATAATATTAAAAAAAGCGCAGAAAAACATTCAAAGCATCTTGTGCTAAAAATTTTTAGTTCATTTGCTAATACTTCAGAACTAAATGTGCTGAAGTTTTTCTCCTGGATACAATAGTTTTCTAATGAGCTTTATGAAAAACTTCAGTACAAGATGCTGAAGTTTTTTAGTTCATTTTCTAATATTTCAGCACTAAATGTGCTGAAGTTTTTCTCCTTGGTACAATAGATTTGTCATGAAAAACCTCAGCACAAATATGCTGAAGTTTTTTAGTTCATTTTCTAATATTTCAGCACTAAATGTGCTGAAGTTTTTCTCCTTGGTACAATAGATTTGTCATGAAAAACCTCAGCACAAATATGCTGAAGTTTTTTAGTTTATTTTTTAATACTCCAGCACTAAATATGCTGAAGTTTTTCTCCTTGATACAATAGATTTTTCATGAAAAGCACAAATATGCTAAAGTTTTTTCGTTTATTTTCTAATACTTCAGCACTGAATATGCTGAAGTTTTTCAGTGCTGAAGTTTTTCTCCTGGATACAATTGATTTGTCATGGAAAACCTCAGCNTTTTTTCATAATTAAATTCTTATGCTAATACTTGACACTAAACATGCTTCTCTAGGATGAGTTTAGTTTGCGTTGTACTTAATTTCAATGGGAGCTGGACTACTGACTTCAAATATTTGGATCCTGATATAAAGCTTGTTCTTATTAATAAACAAGTATCATTCAATTCTGTCCTGAAAAAAATTACTGAAGTTACAAATATTGATTCAAGCGGATATTCCGTAAAGATATGGTTTGATATCAAACTAAATACAAGCAAAGGTATGCTTGTAACTTCAGATGAAGAACTCAGTACTTGTATACATTTTCTCACAACTGATTTGGTCTACAAGAATTGTCATTTTGTCGTCGAAAAAATACAACGTTATGCAACATTCAGCCAATCTCTTGACAGTATAGCAGCTTCAGAACAATTTGGTGATTATCAACATGATCTAGGGCAGCCAATAGTGGTAGTAGACAACGAGCAACAATTTTCTAATATTACATCTGCTTCAGAATATAGAATGCTACAACAATCACCCCTTCCTCCAATAAATTCATACCAGTTTGTGAATGAGCAAGAAGATGAAGGGCAGCTAATAATGCAAATTGACAACCAACGCACAATCCAACAAAATTAAGCAACAACGAAGATGATGAAAATATGGAATTAATAGCAGTAACATCAGATACAATTGATGAAATTGCTGAAACCTCTAAGAAATCAAGAAAAAGAGTGAGGGGAAAGCTGAAAGAATCTCCACCATGTAAAATACTTAGGCATGATGCACTGCATGAGGAAGTAAGAGTAGGATCAATTTTTGAGAATAAGAAAAATATGACTAAATTTTTCTACAGGTTGGAGATAACCCAAAAGGTTGAATTCACAACTGTTAGATCATGTTCAAAGAGATATGAGCTGAAATGCATTGAGGAGCAATGTGGTTGGATTGTGCGTGCTACCAGAATAAAAAATTCCACACTTTTCAGGGTGATAAAATATCATAACAACCATGAATGCTCAGTTGATGCAAGAAAATCAGATCAGAAGCATGCTACATCAAATTTTATAAGTGATCAAATTTTAGAACATGTTCGAGACAAAAAGATAGAGGTTACACCAGCCTTTGTAGAAAATGAAATGAAAAAGAAATTTGGAATTGACATTGGATATCACAAGGCATGGCGTGCTATTCAAAAAGCTATTGCTTGCATAAGGGGAACACCGGAAGAGAACTACCAGATTCTTCCTTCATACCTACACATGATGGTGCGTAGAAACCCAGGAACGTACACAAGCATAAAAAGAGATGATCAGAATCGGTAAGCAAAACAAATACCAACCATCAGCCTGAAGTTAAACTTCACACCTTCTGATTTGTTTTTTTTTGTTTCACTGTACAGGTTTTGTTACATGTTCTTTGCTCCAGCAGCATCAATAGCTGGTTGGTCCTACTGTAGACCTGTTATTGCAGTAGATGCAACGTTTTTAAAGTCAAAATATCGTGGCGTTCTATTTGTTGCTGTATCAAAGGATGCAAGCAATCAAACATTTCCTCTATCTTTTGGTGTAGCAGAATCAGAAAACAATGAGGCATACATTTGGTTCTTCGGAGAAATGAGAAAAGCAATTCAAGTCCGTCATGAACTGGTTTTCTTGTCAGATAGAAACCAGTCGATTGCAAATGGGATTAGAAAATTTTATCCTGAAGCTCACCATGGTATCTGCCTCTATCACTTTGAGAAAAATTTAAATCAAAGATATGCAAAAGCCATAGTAATAAATCTTTTTCAAAGCGCTACAAGGTCATACAAACGTGAAGATTTTAATAAGTTAATATCCCAACTCAAAAGTATTGACAAGAAAATATACAATTACATAATGAAAGAGCCTCCAGAAAGATGGGCTCGATCGTGGTTCCCACAGCGACGTTATGATATGCTAACAACAAATATTGTAGAATCAATGAATTCCGTGTTACTAAAAGCGAGAGAAATGCCTATTTTAAGAATGTTAGATTACATCCAAGAAAAGTTGGGAGAGTGATTTTACGAACGGAGGAAAAAAATNTTTAGCAGAAGATGCTGAAGTTAATTTGCTCACTTGTAAAAACTTCAGCATGTGCTGAAGTTTTGTCCTGTATTCTATAGTTTTGTAGTCATGATCTTTTTGAAAAACTTTTAGCATTACTTCTGCTTTTTATATCTACTACAGTGATTTACTTGAATCAATAATACACTAATATTTTCTATTCCTTCTTAGGTGTTCAACCTTGATTCACTGTTGTTTAGAATAAATAGTGAAGGAATCGAATTCATTGTGGACTTAAAAAGGAGAACTTGTGACTGCTTGTAATTTCAACTTGATGAATTGCCCTGTCCACATGCAATTGCTGCTATTAATAAGAGATATTTGCAAAAATCTGATTGCTGCTCAAATTGGTATTCAAAGGAAACATGATTCAAAACATATGAAGGACATGTGATTACTATGGGAGATCAAAAATCATGGGATATTCCACAAAATATAGAATCTGAGATCACAAAACCTCCCGATGTGGATATTTTACAAGGAAGAAGACAAAAGAAAAGGCATATGCCAGCGACTGAATCAGTACCATGGAAGTCTACCAAATGCAGTCGATGTAAACAAATTGGGCATAATCGAACAACTTGCTTATCTTCTCCAGCACCTTATCCATATTCGAAGAAACATGTTGAATATAAATTTTACAAAACTTAACTTCAGCCTCATAAATTTTCAGGCAATAAATGTAAATGTAAGATAAGTAGATCATAAAAGACAAAAAGTGGCTAGTAAATGCGAAAAAGATGAGTATCAATTTATAAAAAAATGCTGAAGTTTAGTTGTCACGAGCGTTTATGAAAAATGTTGAAGTAAATTAGTTCATTTGTAAAGACTTTAACACATAATGTGCTGAAGTTTTTATCACCGAATTCTATATTTAGTCTTCATGAGCTTTATGAAAAACTTCACACAAGATGTTGAACTAAGTTAGTTCATTTGTAAAGACTTTAACACATAATGTGCTGAAGTTTTTATCACCGAATTCTATATTTAGTCTTCATGAGCTTTATGAAAAACTTCACACAAGATGTTGAACTAAGTTAGTTCATTTGTAAAGACTTCATCACATAATGTGCTGAAGTTTTTATCACTGGATTCTATAGTTTAGTCCTCATGAGCTTTATGAAAAACTTCAGCACAAGATGCTGAAGTAAATTAGTTCATTTTTTAATACTTCAGCAATCACTGTGCTGAAGTTGTTATCCCTGGATTCGATTGTTTTTTAATATCCTATGCTGCACTTTTTGTCCCTG